>CAUYQG010129814.1:0-23854 GCA_963574415.1 Tarsius wallacei
CCTCAAGGAGTGAATTAAGAATTTCCTCTTGACAGTAGCGGGGAAACTGCAGGAGTGGGGGGGTGGGGGAGCGGGGAGCTGGGATTGACAGTAGTGGAAATCTGCCTGGGGAAGAGGGGGCACACCTCATCAACAAGGGTAACTGCACAGTGAATATTGGTATACCTAACCCTGAAATGTACCCCACAATTGTAAAATAAAAACAATTTTAAAGTTAAAAAAAAGAAAATTATTTTGATAAAAAGTTGCCATTAAGATTTTTCACTGAAGTGAAATATAAACTTGTAGCTCTGAAAACAATGAGACAATTTCAAACTTTTAGCTGCTACACACACAAAAAAATTTGTATTAAAAAAACGTTGTCTGGATAGAGACTGGGCTGTGGGATGTCTGGAAAAAAGGCCAAGAAGAATATCATGACAACTCTAAATTGGAAATGAGGAAACGGAGATGGTGCCTGCTATAGGAGCATTGTTATACAATATACCAGTAGTGTGTCCACAATGACATGTTAGCGAGTATCCAGGTAACAGGAATACATAGAACACAGTCTTATCTGACTCAATCAGAAACCAATACAGCAGCTAGAATGTTATAATGTTAAGCTATATATATGTGTGTGCTTACAAATAATTCATCAGGGTCAGAATAATTTGTTTCTCTAATTTCCTTGTAAGGGGAAGAAGGGATACTATATAAGGTCCATGCTAAAATTATTTTTCCTATAATTATAATTAAGTTCTACTTACTTAGAAATCTTAGCAGCAAATAAATCAAATGGATTTGGGGGCAACGTTGTGCAATTTTAAATGTTTTATATGGAATGAATTGTTTGATTTTCAGTGCTGGCTGCAAAGGTGCTAACTATTCCCTGATAGCTTATTGCTACCAAAAGAAGTGTCAAAGGAGAATTATTGAATAACAAGATTTATTTTACAATTTAAAGGAAATATAAAGAAAATATAGTTCCTAGTTAGCATAAAATAAAAATACAACCATTCTGTGAGATAGAGATTGTTACTATTTGATGATAGAACTGAACTCTTTGACATCTATATTCTTGTAAGAAAGCAGCCAAATTGATTATATATTGTTTTATATCACCATCTTATTGAAACTTTAAAATCAGAAGTGAATAATTTAAAGACACTAAAAGTATTAAATTGATCATTAAACAAAACATACTCAGGCTTTAAACTGTCCTGTAAAACTCAAGGAGTCCCCAAACCATCACTATGACTGTAAACAAACAGACATCATTAATTGTGCTTGCAGTCACTAATTACCTGTGACGCCTATCTCAAAGCATGACTATCCCCGGACAGTGAAACAACCAACTCAAGTCCTTGGCACCAAAATTCATTCTTGTTGAGGTGATTCCAAGAAAACTTGTTCATCTTGTGTGTTGTGCTTCACAGGTCACTTCAAATAATGCCCGTAAATGTTTAACACAGGATCTCATGATAATCCAGTGGGGTTATGCATCAGCACTTATAGGTACTTGTGAAATTTGAGGACAAGAATAAATTAAAATAACCTGCAATAATCAGGTTAATTTTAATGGCCTCTACTTCCCTTCTACAGTGAGAGTTTCTACGGGTCACTCTCCTATCCCAGGTCTTCGGAGCCTTTTTCTGCAGCTCTGCTATCCAGAGAGAATTTAACCTAATGCCTCATCTTCATGGAAGGGCTTCATGACCAAATATTTCTTCTTCCTCCCCACATCAAAATTTATTAATTCCAAGATCCATTCCTTCAGGGCATTACCAAGTGATAGAAAAGCACTGGTTCATAAAGTTTTCATGAAAAAAGGGGTATTTGATCTGAGTCTGGTAGGATCAGAAGAACTAAAATGGATGAGAAGGGAAGACAATATTCTAGCATGTACACAAGTCAGTCATGTTCTGAGTCAGCTAGAATTCAAATATAAATGCTTATCCTTCAAACTAATGAAGTTTTAAGTCAATACAATTTCAAAAAATAAGTGTAGAGATACAGGTAGAGAAATAGAAAGATAAATAACAAAGTCCAACCCTAAGAAGGGAATACTGGATGAGATTTCTTTTTTCTGTTTGGTTATCTGATTTGGGGAGGTTTTATTTTTATAATACAGTATTTAGTATTACCAACTTCAAAGGAGCTCTCTTAATTAATAAATATAAAAGAAAAAAGAAAAAGATGTAGAATTACCACTCCAAAATAAACTCACTTTGGACTAAAGAAAGAAGTGCATATTGGGATCTCATGTCAAACAAATGTGGCCAAGCAACAATGAGGAAACTGCTTATATCTACATTCATGAGGAAGACAAATAAAATAGCACCAATATGACATTCCTTATTTACAGAAATAAAATTGCTGTTAACATAGTGGGAAGTACATTGACCTTGGCTAGACAACATATGTTTTAATTTCAGACCTACTAACTGACTAACTTTTTTTTATCTTAAGTAGCTCACCTCTCATCCTCCAACTGTTACATGGAGGTCAAAATATTCATCTAACAAAGTTGTTGAAGAGATATAGTGTAGAACACATAGATTTACAAACTATAAAACTACCAAAAGTAAGACACATTGCCATTACCTTCCTTAAATTTACTTTAAGCTTTTATGTTTTTCTTTTTTAATTGTTATACTTGTAGCTTAGAGGCATTTTTGTCTTTTATGTCCTAAATATATTTCAAAATATATTTTGAATATGTTCCTATTCTGCAACTGTCTACATAAAAAGTACAGCTGGTATTTACCTTGATTCCAATGATGACTGTGTATTGTAGAACTGGAGTGTGAAAATATTTGCAGCCTTCTCCAAGTCCTTAAGTTAAAAATTGCCCTTATTGGCTAAGTGAAGCAAGAATTCTGGGCTATCCACCAAGTAAAATGGCCTGTGGTAGAATTTGAGATGAGCAGGTTTAGCTCAATAATTCTTGTCGTTTTACTTCACTGAAATGTGATGGTGAGTGGGTCTCTGGCATTATTTCTTGAAAATCTTTTAATCACTGGGGGCAAGTCGGAAATGCTTAGAATCCATGAAGAAAGAGGGGATAATTCTCACAGTGCTTCAGGAAGTAAATTCAGCTTAAACCTGGCCCTAGTTGATCTAAAATCTTTATACATTTTGAACAATTATTTTCAAAAAAAGGTCCCCATGACAAATAAACAAGATTCTTATATTCTGTTTTATGGGCCCTCAGTCAAAAATAAAGGAGGAAGTAAAGCAGTAATATTAACCATCTCACAATTATTTTCCTTTCCTCTGTTTATTTATTTCTACTTTATCAAGTCTCAGCTTTAGTACAATCGTCAATAATTTGAGTAAAAAAGATTCTATAGACTGTGGAGGAAATGACTGACTCATTTAAAAGAAGAAATGAGAATGATGTTTAGAATATAATGAACTATATGAGCTCTTCATGAGAAGCACCATATGCTTTATCTTAACTAAATAAAAGCTAAGACAGGTAAATTATAGGATACAAATTAGAACCCATGACAAATCAATTATGAAAAGTAAAGCTGCCATAATAAATCAATCACATATTATATAATTATGTCTGCCAAAAACCTCTCACATAAGCCAGAAAGAATAAGAATAAGCCTTGCATCAATAGTGTTGCTAATATACATCATCTCACTTGATTCTAGCAATGCAGCCAATGCTGGTGTTGCTATGATCTCTGCTTCCTGGAGGAGGAAACAAAGACTCAGATTTACAGACATGCCACGATTGAAAGTAATGATCATGATTCTAAGTTTAGGGTTCTTAGTCCTACACACAATTTCCCGTGTTACAGTCACAGAAAACTGGTTTGGAAATTACTGTATGGTCTCAGAATAAAGCAATATGTGTCATAAACTCAGTGGGAACCCAACAAAACTTTAGAGGGATACATCAACCTGCAGAATAGAGTCAACAGAAAAAATATTGATAATTTAAGGAACAAAAGAGAGATAAAGGAGTCAGAAATGATTTCAAGGTAGTAGGGCTTAGCAGTTAGAGGAATGGGGATAAAATTAACAGAAATGCAGATGTCAACAGTTGAAAAGTTGTCTTCAAAGATGGGTGACACATTTTAGTGACATTGACTTTTAGGTGATAGCAGGAAAAGCTCATTTTCTACATAATATGTCTTATGCTCATGAATCATGAATTGGATATATGACATCTACTCAATTGAAGTGCTCTTCAAGTAGTGTTAATATTCAATAAATGCAATTTACTTTCTAAAACACTCATTTTCCTTTCTAAAAAATAGTTTAATAAAGTTCACTATTTGAATCAATACTGGTAATTTTAATGTTTTTTATTCACAGTTTAAAAAAATATGGCTTGCTTTGCTTCTGGCAAGAAGTTAAAAACAAAAAAAATTATTACTGGCTTATTCCATTTAAAACCTGAACTTACTAAGGTTTTCTAGACACTTTGGTAAGTTCAGTCCTCACCATAAATTAGGTCACTTAGTGAAAGTGGATTTTATTACTTGGTTAAATACCTCTGTTTTTTTAAAAAAAAATACATAGTTGGATATTGGCTTGTGAATGCATGTGTACAAGTGTTTGTGCATGTAGACATCTGTGTATAAATTTATGATTGTTCATCATCAGACAGGGGAAAAAAACAGAAAATGATACTGCTTCATTGAAGCTAATTATTCTAAAAATTGGATTCCAAAATAACTATTCTTATTTTTCCATTATGTGCATTCAGTTCTATTTTTACAAGCAGATTAATAAGTACTTATATGTAAAGAGTATGCTTCTGAACATTGTTTCCCGTCATGATGGAAAATTGCTCCCAGAGAATGGGAAAAAAAAAAAAGAAAAAAAGAAGACTACTACAAATTTTCTAGACTTTTTTTTAGTTCACACAGTCCTTTTTCCTCAGCATTATTGCCAAGGTCGAACTGTAATTGTGTTCTAACCAGACTGTCAATATATCTCTGTGATGATGCCGATTTGGCAATTTATTTCACAAATAGCTTTGTTAAGCATTCTAATTGTCACTGTATCAAATTACTCTAATGACATAAAGTCACTGAACTAAATTCAAAGATAATAGTCCACCCATGGCACAGAGAAGACTCACAGATATTGGTGTAATATTTCCCAACATGTGCTGGGAACCTCTGAAATATTAGGGGAAATCTAAAGAGGGTATATCTGGAGAAGGCAAAGACAGCACACAATCTTGGAGAGAGGAGGGTGAATTTGGAGCTCTCTAATCTTCATAGCTGAGACACAAAATTCAGGACAGGCCTGTTTTTCTACTTCCAGCTTTCACAGGTCCTTCCTGTGTCCCAGGGAGACTGTTTTTCTAAGGCAAGGACAAGGGCTTACATCTTCAGAGTATTTGTGCTTTAGAAATAAAGCGAAAACTGAAAAAGGTAAGATTTCAGGTAGGATGGAAACTAATTCAGGGAAATATTTTCTAACATCTCTAAAACCTTACCACTTAAGTGCCCCACGTCTCTTACAGAATTTTATACATTTCCTTTGTAGTAGTGTCTGTTTAATTCAAAAATCTTGAATGGAGCATGTGTTCTCCAAGTAGACCACATCTCCATCACAACCTACTGCCCTACTCAGGGTGCAAGCTCTCATCTAAGTCACCTGTCCAGGCCCCAGGGGCATTTCAGTGTAAGCTCTTGGCAAATTCAGGTACTAAATTGGGTCTGGAATTGCTCAAACAGTGTCAGATTACTACCTGGAGGAAATCATGCCTAGAAAATCTTGGGAGAAAGGAAAGAAAACCCCAAGACTTGAAGGCTTTTTCCTAGACAATTCCAAAAGAAGGAAATTTGGAAATAATTATTTTCCATCAATTATACAGCTAGATTTCTTGTTAAAAGTACACAAATATACAATTTTGTGGAATATGACCATCAACTAGAAGCTATTAGAAAGAGCTGTTAGTAATTTTTTCTATCTTAAACTTAAGATTGAATGTGTAGTTAAGCTACCCAGAACAACTGACAATGATGTCATCTGTGTCTATTAAAATGCAGACACAAAAATGGGCATCTATTTATACAGTATACTCAGACCAGCCTCCTTTCAAATAAATATATTCTGTATGTAGTGAAATATGGTGGAGTGGGAAATAACATGCATTATGGAGCCACAGGAGCCCAGTTTCCTCACTCATTGGGCCTTAGGAGGATAAGCCACTTTCCTGGGGTAACCCAGCCAAGAAAGCAGCCTTCCGAGATGAATAAACAGGCCTGAGTGAATCCAGAACCTCTCCTCCTAAGTATAACATGTCTGTTTCCCCCAAATAACTGGTCATGTATCAAGCAACTTGTCTGTCACCTGTACTTTATAGCATTATAATCTAATTCCCAAAAAGTCCTATGATAGACATTTGACATATCATAATGTTGTCATCTTACATGTCTCAAAATGGAGTTATGTAGGACAAGTGACAGCCTATAGTAAGTAACTGACCCTTCAGAGAGATAAGCATATATATGGTGGAATGAAATGATAAGATAACACCCTCTGTGGCCAGACACCTCAAGACCTGACAAAAAAGTGATGCCAAAAGGCAGCTAAGATAATGGTTGTGGATAGTCCTGCGGATGACCATAAAAACCACAAAGAAATTTACCATGGCCCAGGGGCTTGCAGAATCCCTGCCCATGAGAACTCTGAGGTCTCTTTCCCATCAGGTAGCGGCCACTGGAAGCCCTGTCAGAAGGCAGTGACCTCCTCACCCTACCCCTGTCAAAGTTGTTAACACAACTAGGCTGATTCAAGCCTGACAGGAGAACATTTCTATACTGAACTAAAGCAAATTTTGAGTTTTTGCCATATATTATTGGTTTTAACTATCAAAATACTCATGTCAAATTGTAAATGTATCTCAGGTAAGTTTCTTCATGAAGGTAAGGATGGTGACTTACCTATTTTATCCCTTAGAATATTAACGCTGTGACTTAATCAGAGTAGGTGCCCAAAAAAACTTGATGGATTGGCTTTGAATTTGCAGATTTTAGAAATTCCATTTAAACGTAACAAATAGTTCATGGGCATTTAACATCTACTCTACCAGTCATTTAGAATAAATAGTAAAATTTTAGCTCTGATCCCAGTCTTAAAAGCTTAAATCTAAAAGACCAAAATAATTCATACAAATGCTTTATAGAATAATGATCATAATACGTGCCTCTGTGCCTTGACCAGAATTAGTTTCACCATGGTTTCAGCAGCTGGGATTTCTATTATTACAATTGTATGATGGTACATCCAGATATATTATTCTCTGTTACCTAGATAGACTACATATTTCTAGAGGATTTAGAATAAGAACTCAAGAAATATTTACTGAATTGAATTGAATGTTTAAACCAATGAGCAGCATGAAGAGTAGAAGGCAAGAGAAGAGTATTGGACTAACACAGCCAGACAGTAGGGCAAGTCATTCAGGAAAATCTTTTGAAACTTAAGCGAGTCTTATGCTGACATTATATAAATAAGATAAATTGGTAGAAAAGATGGAGACCGATTTATGGAAGTGAGTCAGTCTAGATTGTCTTAAAGCTGGCACAGAATAACCACTGTAAGAGAGAAAGAAAGGGTAGCCAGAATATGGCCCAAGGATGATGTATGAAAAGTGAGAACAAACAGAGTTAATTCAAAATGGAGCAACCAGAGTGTTTGATAGATGTCTCTAAAAGATTTTTATATTCAATATTCAACCTTTCCTCTTTCCACATACTATTACAATATGGATTTCATTTTTGATCAAACATAAATCTGCCACCAATATGTCTATCATATCTATTCCTTGCAGTCTTTTTTTCCCATAACCTTAAGAAAAACCTAAGCATTAGTAACATGCTAATTTTTAAAAAATGCTTAAGAACTCATATTTCATGAAAATTATATTTTCAAATAGGATATTCTCATTTAAACCAATACCACAGTATAGGATATATAACAATTGTATATTCCTGTCCTGATGAATTAGGTGATATTGCAGATCCTTTTTTCTTACCAGGAATCACTGCCTTTTGGGACACTGTTGGCCACTGCCTGACAGTAAGGACTGGAAAAAGAGCCAGGCCATTTCTTAAGAAATTCAGGTTTTAGGAGAACTCAAGCTTTGCACAGCACAGGTATAATGATGCAGACGGATCACATGTCTTCAGTGTCTACTTGGTGGCAGGCACTGTGCTAGGCATTTTTGTAAAACCATAATGTTCTATTTTATAGAGGTAATTTTAACCCCAATGTCTCACCATCAGTAACTAGCAAGGCTGAAATTCAAATCTGGTCTTACTCCAAAGCCAGTGCTTGCCTATATCATGCAAAAGTATCTTGTAGGTGTTTCCATCTGCTATATGACCCTCAGTAGGGAAACAGAGATGAAGAAATATGATGTGAATTGACCCTACCATCATTCTGTCATATTTCATTAAGCTACTTCTAATTTTTAAAATTCCTATAAAAGATGAGCAGTGTATGCTATTATTCAAAATAAGTAAAAGTCATCCTCTTGCCAAAATAAAGTAGAAATTTTTTATAGTTTTATAATTTGTCTTTCCATTTTTCTTTCATTTAATTTGAAGATTGCATTCATTTCTTTGAACTTATAACATAGCAAACCTTGTCATTATTAAAAATTAGAACCTCATCTTTGGCTCATAATTATGTAAATTGTTTGAACTATTTGGCAGCATAGACTAAATAGTTATGAGAAAATAAGTTAATCAGTGTATAGCACATGAATCACTAAAAGCCACATGTGTCACTTGTCTTTAAATCATTCAACATGGTTTGGCATTCAATAACTCATCAAAATAAATGGTGAGGGGAAAAATCAGCTTTTCTGACAATTCCTTAGATATTAACATTAACACTTGAATGGTCTTCAAACACTGAACTGTTCTTTGTTTCATACTCTCATTCATACTGATAAGGCAAAATAAATGCTAAGCAATCAGCCAGTAGTATGGATCAGAATGAATTACAACGACATTCCCAAAGAAGGTGAGAACATTTAAGATGCAATATAATTGTATGAGCAATGGGTCAGTATCACGTTTATTTGAATACACTTGATTTTGGTTGGAGGTCCCTGGAGTGGCAGGCACTTCCAGGTCTGGGTCTGATAACATCTTACTCATTTTTAAGAGTTCCGAGACAATTGTCAATGTGACCTCTGGAGCTTCCATTCAAGGTGCCCAACTGCCTTTTGGCCCTTTTGGTCAATCATTCATTTTGTAAAATAGAGATCTCAATGAAAAGAGATTCTGCGCACGTGTATGCCCTAATACTGGAACTAGACCTCCACTTTCACTTTGTTAACCCTACAAAAGCTCCCATTATTTTTGTATAGAACATAATCAGAAGTTTCTGGGGGCCCTATGTGTTTTGAACAACTCAGTCTGAGACCAACATTATTCTCTAGCTATTATTTAATGTCTCAGAATTCTAAATCCAGAGCCTTCAAAATCTCAGTAGCTAACTTAGTTTTGGAGTCTTGAAATGCATGCTTCGTTTAGAAAGTCATATGCTACAGAAAGATGGACTGTGGCTTCTTTTGAAGTTTGTAGAGTTGAATAGTTCAAACATTTGGTAATCCCAGTTGTCTCTAGTGACTAGAGTTGCTATCAAGTTTGAAAGAAGATAGTGTGATATTTAATTCACATTTTTGTGTGTCTCATAACCCAACTTTTAGGATCCTGAAGCATGTGAGAATAACTTTTGTTTTTATTTATAATTCTAATGATATTCAGAGCTAAAAGTGTCAAAGAGAAAGTCAGTCTCCCCATAATGTGGTGTGATAAATATCTCCTAAAACTACTTTACATTATGTTTCTGGTCCCACTTTTTAGATATTCAGCAAGCTTTTAAAGGAAGTCAAAACTCTTAGGTACTTACCCAAATTTTCACTTAGCTCCAGGCCACTTACAGCTCACTTATGTTTAATAGACAACAGGCCCATTAAGTATAATTGTAACCATATCATCTCTGCTTAACAATAAATGGAAAAGAATGGTTGCCACAAACTTTAATATTCAGAAGACCTGGGCTACTCTGGCTTTTTACTGAAAGGTTGTGTCAGCTCTGGGCTCCAAAAGCAGAGAGATACGGAGAATTTGGATAGAGTTGATTAAGGCCCTTAGGGAGACCAGGTATATTCAATTCAGAAAAGGAAATAATTCTATCTTGTATTTTAAAAGGTAAAAAACTGAATTTTTATTAAAAAGAATAAATGAAGAATTATTTTAGAATAGAATAGGAAATTTATACTTAAGTTTGGTATAAGAAATTGTATTTTCCAACATTGAAAATTATCTGATCTGGAATTAAAAAGCACTGGTATGCTTCTCTAAAAAACATAAAGTGGAAAAAGTCTCAGGGACTTGGTTTTGTTTATATATACATCTGTCATGAAGATAATGGTTGGACTAAGTATTTTCTGGATTTGTTTTCCAATTCTAGATTTCTAATACTGGTAGTCAAATACACAGTCTTCTCATAAGTGTACTTATAGATAAGTGATGTTTAAGTAAATCTATAGATGTGAGGAAATGAATGAAAGTGGCTTTGCCATTTATCTCTACCTAGAGAGGATTTACATGTAGGCATTTCTCTAGATAAAAATACAGGAACCAAACCAATTAGCCACAGATATTGCAAGAGTAAAAGCAAAGAGCACACAGTACAATAATAGACAACTGTGCTCTACGACACAGCTTCAGAGAGCTTATCACAAGAAGGTCCCTAATCAGAAAAGGAACTGAATGTACAGAAAGAGAAGCAGTTTCTACAATGGTCACTCACATTGGTAGCCCCAGAAAACATTTAAAAATCATAAATATAGGGGTGCTTGATGGTTCCCTGCACCCCTATCTCAGGTTTTCAGTATCTTTTTGCTGCCACCTGGCTGTTGAGAATTATCCTTAGAAGCAAATATATTATTTCTGCTTTTTCCACCACAAAGGCACATCTTTGCTATTAAACTTTCCTAGACCCCATAACTTCAATTAAAAATTTTTAGTTCCAGTTCCCACTATTTTGAGTTATACTAGTTTATTAATCCATCCCGGAGGTTATCCTGAACAGGTTAGGTATCTGTTTACATAGTGTTTCGACTGCTGAGAATTCTAGGTTATTTGTTAGAAGAGGACTGACCGGACATTTTGTTGCCCCTAGAATCCAGCCAATCTGATGTCTACCTCAGCTATGTGTTTAGATCAGCATAGATGAACTAGCAAACAAACAAACAAAAATTTTGAGTTTACATGTTGAAATATCTTCCTATTCTATTTCTCCTATACCAAATATAAACAGAATGCATATACATATTATATGCTATATACATACCTAAATCTAAAATTAAATAATTCTTTCAAATACTCTTACAATTGACTATTTCTGCAAACTCCTATAAAGGGTAAAAAAAAAAAAGGAAGCTATGTCAAATTTTTTTTTAACAATGATTGCAATACATTGATCTCATTGTATGAATTGGAAGGATTTAGTAATCATATTTCTTTAATGGATAATTTAATTTTCTTTCCTTTATCAATTGAAAATAAAGAAAGTTTTACAGGGATTTGAATTTTAAACAACATTAGTGACAGATGATTCCAAGAACACCCAATTATTTCTTAAGTGATTTCAGTGAATTGATTTTTCATTTTGTCAGTATTTAAAGCTGCATCCAATTTTTCTTTGCCAAAAAAGCACATTGTTTTTGAGGGCCAGAAGAAACAACTGCTTAAAAAAGGTCATTTAACACTTAGCTTTTGTTGTTGTAGTTATTATTTGTTGTGCTGTGTTTGATAGGGAGCATTCAGATAATGTTTAGAACAAAGAATTGCTGGATAGGGCAGAAATACTCAGAAAGATGAGATTATAAAGATTCTCTTTTTTCTTGTAACACCTAAACTCTTAAATATCACATTCAGAGGCTGTATTCCAGAATTGCACTTTGTAATTGTTAATATATGCTCATGCTAACTCTTTTGGTTATTACAACAACCTTGCTAGGTTAAAAAGAAAGGACATTTCAACCCCTATTTTATAGATGAAGAAAAAAAAAGCTTGGAGATATCCCTTACTCAAGACTCCACCAAGAGCCAAATTTGGTTTTGTTTGGTGTTCTTTTGATGCTGTCTGTTTATTATTTGAATTTTTAGAATTATTTTCCCAGTAACCATGGTGCTAGTTCATTTTTACTGGGAATACTATAAACTTTGGGGGTGGAGGTTGGTGCAAGAACTCATCACTAGACTTAAATCTCTAGATGCCATACACACAGATGGAGGAGCTAAACACAGCTGAAGGTAGATCAGTCCTTTGTAGACTATTCTAATTCCCATAAAGGAGGATGAAGTGCAAGAAGATAATATTACTAAGATGATGTAGTTCTCTGTGAGATGCTATTTGCATCTAATCGTCTCCAACAATGCTTAAAACACAAAGAGAAGGATGAGATCAATTAGGGATCTAGGGCAATGTCATCTAGTCATTGGGAGTTCTGATAAAAAAAGGTTTCTAAAGAAAAACTATATCCCATTCCCAGAGATATTTAAATTCCTAATCTACTAAAATATGTGGTCCAGACAATAGATTTATTTAAAGTTTGGATTTTCTTGTTTATAAGGCCTGAATGTCCAGGCCTTCTCAGTTACAAAGCCTTCATCATATAATACAAACTATACCTCTCAGGGCCAGCATCAACAGAAATGTATGGGCTTAAAAATTAGAATGATCTGAGTTTGTCTCTGGAATCTGTCACTTCTAGTAGAGTAACTTCACAAAAATCACTTCACCACTTAGATAAACACTTTTCTCATTTGTAAAATGGTATATATAGCCATGGAGTCTTGAGTAAGGGATATCTATCTCCAAGTTTTTTTCCCCTCATTTATAAAATGGGGATCAAAATGTCTTTTCTTTTTAATTTAATAAGGTCATTGTAATGATCAAACAACACCATTAGGCTAATTCAAAAAATGGTACTCAAAAAACAATAGTTACTATTTTGACAGGGTTCAAATGAGAGCTATGAAGGTCACATACATGACTTCACTATGGTCAAACAGTAACAATACCTGCAGAACTCAGAGCTGCTCTAGGAAATAGGGCACTATAAATCAAATTGGGCAGCTCTCTTCCCGGTTGACATGGAAAGGAATGTTTAAGGACATCACAGAAATGTCTGCCACTGTGAGCAAGGAAGTGATGGAAAATTGCAATAAAATTATATCCAATGACTGGCCCCGGTTGACAGCCACAGAAATCAGAGGATGGAAAAAAAAATTACCTCCAAACTGAAATTCCATCATGTTCATACTTGTACTTATGTATAAACTATAAGTGTATATCATTTGCACTTCTTATTCAACCAAATATAAGTTAACATTTATTCAGATATATATTTGAAAATAATTATCAAATGCACTATAAAAACAGGATCAAATTATAATTCTTTGTTTTCAACAGAATAAGTTAGCTTACTTATTTCCCATCAGCTAAAAATTCTGCATTTGGGCTCAATGATGAATATTCTATTAGAATTTTACTTTATATATGTCTCTCTTATTAGAAAAGAGTCTGAAAAAGCCAAGGACTATTTCACCCTGGTATTCTTAGATCATTCACTATAACCTATTATTAGATGTATTATGTTTCCACTATTCAAACTCTTTTGTCCACCCCTTAGTGTTTATACCTGCAAAAAAAAAACCAACTTCAAGTTCTTCCTGATGACAAATTAATGCCATGACCCTTCCTAACCTACTTGTATTTCTATAGGCAGCACTTAAATGTAAGATTAAAATCACTCCACTCAATAAGTAAAAAATGTGTGTGTGTGTTACGAAAATCACATCACCACTACAGATCATAATCCTTTATCAGGAATAGTAATGCAGTTTTACTTTTTACAAATAATGGAAAATCACTTCACCTTAACAAATGCATGTGACCTTTCAGAATGGCTCTCAAATGGTCAGTGTTGAAAATTGATCAGGTTACTTGTCAGTTGCATTATTCAGAGATGACATCAGCAGCAAAGCTGCAGCCAGCACTGCTCTGTTATTGCCCACCCCATGTCAGCCTTTCATAAATAAAAAACCTACTCTGGAAAGGTATACGCATCTCTAGGACTATAATTTGAGCTTGGAACCCTAATTAAACAGCATTCCACCAGTCTCATTAGTAAGCACTGAACCAGATTCCATATAAACACCTGAACACATGACAGCCAATCCTAACAAAACATTGCACAGCATTTCATCACCACTGTGTCATTCTCGAGGAAAAGCAAGCTATTAGTTGAGACGATTCCTATAACAATTACTTCCAGTTGTGTTTATAATTTATTTTATAAATTAGCTTGTTAGAGTATTGTTAACTGAAACCCTAAATTGAAACCTTTTGGTGATGACATGCTGTTTGATATTCTTCAAACAATTCTACCATGTTCCATCAGTGTGAAAGACATCATGCTTCTTTACCTGGGGGGTTGTGTTCATTGAGAATCACAAGGGATGCTGGTGTAGGTCTTCTTTTCCTGATCTGTGAAGAACAAAGGCCCAGCCCATGTTAGTGAGAACCAGACACTGCCCCCGGTTACTCTACAGCTTGCAGAGCCAGTGCATCCTCATCTCTTCCCAACATACAAAAGCAGACTTCCAAAGGATACACAGTAGGTGTTTACTAATTTTATTTTGGAATAACAGGAAGTCAGACAGTAGAACTGTCCGATATTAGTATCACCTTCTTTGACAATAGCAACAATTTTTACAGAAAAAAAAAATGACCCATAATCAAATGATGCAATTGAAAGTTAATTTACAGTGAAAGTACTGGGATGACGTGCTTATGTTAATGGCTCTCTTAGAGCCTCATAATAATGGTGATGCTTTCAAGATCCATTACCCTTATCTCTAAATGGGGTAAGAAGAGCTTGGAAGTCTATTTCTAGCAGGTATCACGGTTAAATTAATAGCATGAGATTCAAATTTCAATTAATATTGTTAGTTTTTTAATTTTCTAGTATAATATTTAGAATAAATCAACAAATAAAGAATGAATATGAATCTTATTAGAACATGTAATCTATTAAAATTAAAGTTTGTTTTTTATCTAAAGAGTTGCAGAAGCATATTATGGTTAGAATTTCTTGATTCTGATATCCTTTATTTCCTTAATATAAACATTATGGGTAAATTCCCCAAGTATGTGTCAGTAGTGTAGAGAATAATATTAACCTGTCCAAAATAGAAGCAGTGCCCCACTCAGCATAAATACAGGTTCAAAGTTATATTTATCTGGGTTGAGTCTAAATGGATCAACCTCAGATTGTAAAAAACAAACAAACAAAAAAATCCTAGGAAGTTATGAGTCTCAGATTTAATAAATCTTTTAAAGCTTTATGTATCAAATATTTGGAAAAAGTTTCAAGAAGATAATTTAGGTTTTAAGGAATAAATGATTAGGTTGATGTCCCTGTACACTGCTTTGCTTTCCCCACATTTGTAACTTAACCACAAAGGATCTTTTAAGTGATGCCACTGCATCAAGATTCTAAGTGAATCTGAATCTGAATGGTGATCTAGAGATAAACCAATATTAGGCAAGGAAAAAAATCCAGAAAACGTTAAAATATTATCTGTAATATCTGAGTAAAACAGTTTAAAAATTATCCATATACCTACAAAGCCTATCTATCATATATTAAACATATTATAATGACTGCTTTGGGTCTACCAAAAAAAAAATAAAATTAAATGTTAGGCCTAATCTGAAATTATTTTAAGATTTAATGATCTTATTAATAAATCAATCATTTTATATGATCAATAATGAAGTAAAGTGTTGCTAACTTTAATAATTTTGTAAAAGTTGCTCTAAAGGTAGAAATTTATTTTAATGAGCAAAAAATAACAGATTTATGAATCCAATCATGTGTTTCTAATAGAATCATCTCTCCCTAATGGGTGCTAATTTTGTATTAAATGAAGTGCTGCATTTTAGCCAATAGTTACCCCAAAGCAACTCAAATACAAGTAGGTATAGAAACTAACTGATTTCTCATGTACACATCCTGAATGTCACAAAGTTAGGTTAATTCAAGAGGTAAAGAACCTTTCCATTTCCTCCTGAACAGGAATTAGCTCAAACCCGATTTTACTCACCTGCTCTGCCGCTTCAGGTGCAATCTGACTCTGGAATAAAGGCACAGCAAATTGTATCTTTTTGGGACTGTTGGGCTCCATGGTAATGATGAGAATTAGAGATGTGACAAGCTCAGAAAGGCTAACCCCAAGTGGTGTCCGTGCTGTTTCCTCAGGCACATCCACTGAGCCACACAGAGTGCTTCGTATTAAAGCTGTAATTCCAGAGTGCAAGTGAAGATGCGAGGTCTGAGCAACTCCCTTCCTCAACATCCACAGTGATGCCTGGCTTGCCTGTTACCCCACCAATCTCTTGGATCCTCTCAGCACAATACAGAAAGGAACAGTACGCTAATTGTGCGCCTCTTCACTGATACACATGCCAAGCATTCACTCAGCAGCTAATTGAAAATGCAATGCTAGCCTTGAAGGATCCGCTGCCCTGGGATTTGAAAGAAAAGCTCTATCCACTGTACATTACTAACCGGCTGCTCAAAAGTGCAATGTAAGCTCCCTCTGAGTATTGCAGGGATCGGCCATTCATTATTGATGAACATCAAGCAGGAAGTTTTCAGAGTTGGGGGCAGGGTTTGGGTATGAAATAATTTCATTTCTCTTGTAACAACTTCTAAGTCAGACACCTTCGTTATTTCACACTCAGACACCAAATAGATGAATGGCCATGTAGGACAAGCCACAACCAATAATATCAGCTATATTTATGCTGTGAGACCTGGTTAGTTTAGACTGATCATAGAAGGCAGAACATCTGTGGTGTAGTGAGGACAGTGCTGCTCTGGGTCTGAGCAGATCTTAGTTCAAGTTCCATCTCCACCATTAACATGTTCCGTGGCCACCAGCAAATCCTCCATCAAAAATGAGGAGGCCGGGCTCGGTGGCTCAGCTTGTAATCCCAGCACTTTGGGAGGCCGAGGTGAGTGGATTGCCTGAGCCCGCTGATTCGAGACCCGCCTGGGCAACTTGGCGAGACCTCATCTCTACAACAAATCAAAAAAATTAGCCGGGTGTGGTAGTGCGTGCCTGTAGTTCCAGCTACTTGGAAGGCAGAGGCGAAAGGATCACCAGAGCCCAGCAGGTCGAGGCTGTAGTGGCCGGGAGCGGCCATTGCACTCCAGTCAGGGTGACAGACAGAGTGAGACTCCAACTCAAAAAAAAAAAAAAAAAAAAATGAGGAGATTGGACTTGATGACCTTTAAACTTCCATTCTGTCCCAACATTCCATAATTGTAGTTCACAGTTTTCATTAGAGTGGAAAGTATTGGACAGCTAAATTTAGCAAACAGCTTGGAAGTCACTGCTACTGCAGTGACCTCTATTTTATTTCCTGGTGGAGCCAGTTATATCCTCTGACTTGGAAGAATACAGTGATGACAGGAAAACATTAGGGGGAACTTAATACTATTCAACAATGTGGTTTGTTGTCAATAGTAGAGATGCATGCAAAGATAGGACTTGAAAAAAGGCATAAAGGGTATAATTTTCAGAATGGATATTGGCTGGTGGTCAGGTAACAGAAGGACACAGGCGTGATTGCCACATTAATGTCAGAGGAGGCAGCAGTACAGTCAGAAGACCTTCACTCATTCAGCTGCTTCTGTGATGAAATCCTGAAAAGCTGTTTTAATGGGGAAGGGGGAAAAAAAAAAACACTTGGAGTTTCTACTCTCTTATTTGATAGGTACTATGTGATGAATACCAGATTTTTAAATAATTTTGGGGGGTTTATTCAACATATTTGGACATTGACTACTAATCTAAGTATTTACAGGTGAAGTTTTTTGTTGTTGTTTGTTTTTTAACTTCTGATTCTGTACCAGGAATCTATCTTGATGACTTAAGTATGCAACATTCTCTAGAAAGAATATAGAAAGTAATATGTATTATTCAAGCAGTTTTCTATACGCACCAAGGGAAAAAAGCAAACAAAGATGTGGATGTGAAAGCACTTTTAGGTGGAGAATGGTGCTGACTAGCAAGAAACCTTGTGATGGGCTCATCCTTGTAGTGCCAAAGGGAAATGTATAAATTACATTTTACGTAAGAGTTTATAAAAGTTTCCAGAAAGAAAATCTAAATTAATATCATTAATACAGTTATTTATCTGAATATATCTTCAAATTATATAAGAGGAAAACAAGACAATATTTTTAGTGAGGAGTTAATCCAAAATTCCCATGGCATAGTACTTAAGGGCATGTATTTGGCAGCCTTGGGTTCAAGACCTGGCTCTGCCAATTAATACATGTATCAACCTGGGCAGCAAGAAAACTTTCTTCTTGTGAGGTTTAGATGAGTCAATTCCTATAAAGGCTGGCACATAATTTCTCAGTGAAAGATAGTTATTATTTTTCTTTCAACTAGATTTTTCTAGGTTTAATGGTAAATATTTTCAATCCAAATCACTAAGACTATTTGAAATAATTCTATAGCACTTAGAACAATAGGTTATAAAGTGAAATTCCATGTATGTGTTATGATATAACTAGCAATAAAATTATTCTCATGAACTATTCAGTCTATTTTGAATAGTTTGACCACAATAATAGAAACATTATTGTAAAAGGGCCATCTAAACTCTTTAAGCTTCTTGTTCATCTCAAGGCCAACTCCTGTGCATCCTTCAGAACTCAGCATAGTATCGTTGTCTCCAGGAAGATTTTTATTTTATTTTATTTTATTTTATTTTACTTTATTTTATTTTATTTTATTTTGAGATAGAGGCTTACTCTGTTGCTCAGGTTGAAGGGCAGTGGCACACTCATGGCCACCCCAGCATCGACCTGCTGGGCTCCAGTGATCCTTTTGCCTCAGCCTTCCAAGTAGCCAGAACTACAGGTGTGCGCTACCACAATTGGCTAATTTTTGACTTATTGTAGAGATGAGTTCTTGCCAAGTTGCCCAGGCTGGTCTCGAACCTGTGGGCTCATTCCTCCCCACATCACCTCTTCTGTATTCCCAAAGCACCCAGCAGACCTCTGCTTAGAACAATAACTACCTACATGTCTTTTGATTGCTTAGTATTTTGCAGCTCCACTTCCTTATGTAGCAAATATTTATTGAGTAGGTACTACAGTCAACTCCATGTCAGCTCTTTTGCTATAGGCTAGAAGACAGATTGTGTTCATGGAAGTCTTCAGAATCTCTACAGTGGTTAGATGTTCTGACCACAGTAGTTTCATGGTAAAAGATCTTAAGATGATATGGCATATGAGTAAAAGAAAAGAAAGTAGTATGATGATATGATACTACCAATCAAGAAGTTCTTACATTTCAAATCAGATTTCAAGAGAGGATGGATAACCTGGAGTTAGATGTTATACCACCAAGGCGACTTAAAAGGAAGCTTATCTTCTTCCCCCTACCCCCATTTCTCTCTTTTTAAAAGTAATGGGTTCTATCATTAAAGATTTTTTAAAATGCCTCTAGAACAAGCAATAATTACAGTCTCTCTCCAAGGGAAATGATACTGTGAGTAAAGACAGTAAAACATTAGAAAATAGGCCATTAGGCCTTCCTAATTTTCCTTTATAATATCTACCTTACCCAACATTCCACAGTTCCTCAAGACCCGCATACAGGCCACACTTCAACCTACCACTAGTCTTTCTGTATCCTCCTTACTTTTCTGAGAAGATGCCTTAATGTGTCTCCTTTTATCAAAATTAGACTCATCATCCAGTTCTACCTCCTTAAAAAGACATCCTCAGATTCTTCAGACAAGGAGAATCATTTGACTATTTTCCTCTTCTGATATTAAAATAGTATATATAGTTGCATGTTATTCTATAATAACTTTCTATATGTTTCTTTTGCCTGTCCCTCTAGACAGCAAATCCTTTCCCATCCTATCTTAATCATAAACAGAAGAATCAAGATGCTCATCCAGTAGTTACTAAATAACTACAATTAGGCTTCAGCTAGCTAATATTGTCAGGAAACATAAAGTGTTCCAATAAACTGAATTTTCCCAATGACTGTAGTTTGTTCTTTCAAGCACCACACCTTTTTCTCTTATTTTAATGTTTTAATGGTATTTAAAATCTATTCAATATTTTCATGCTTTAAAAAGAAGATATGTCAAATACTAATATAATTTGTCCTTTTTATTACTTTGCAATGTACATCTAAATATCAATTCGTGTACTGTGTCATACACAAAAATGCTCTCTGAAGCTGTTAGTATTTCTTGCTACCCTAACTGCCATAGATAAATAGTTCTTAGAGTTTTATTTAATCTGATAATCATCAATCATTGTTTTTACTTGTCATCTAATGTATAATAAGTACTTTATTTGCGGAAAGAGGAAAGATAAGGAAAGAAAATAGAGAAAGGAAGGGAATAGAAGGAAAGAAAAAATTTTGCTAAGAAAATAATTATTTTTACTTATTCATGTGTTTCCTATTCAACACTTTGTTTCAAATAGCTGAATTCATGAATCTTGAAAGACATACAGATTCATGAGATACTACTTTAACAATTAGTTGGCTAACTGAATATAATAAAAAGTAAAAGCAATTATATATTAAGCATGCTAACATTAAATGCTGGAAATACAATCATGAATGAACAAAAGCAGACAAGACATGACAGCATTTAAATTTAAGTCAGTTGAAAAGATTTTGAGCCCTAATAAGTGATTTTGATTTTCGGCCTCCTCTGCTCAACATCTGGATGCTGACAGTCATGCTTGAGATGCACTCCCTCTCATATCCTCCTTCAGTTCCAGCTGTAGCTTCATTCCTTTCTTCCAATAAAGAAAATCTATCAGATGAAAGGTAGAGCGACAATATTATTGGAGTTCCATAGAATAATCTCACTTACTTTTAATGTAACTTGTGGAAAAACTCCAAAACTTTCATTATTAATATTAACAAATTACTGGTGAACCACCAACACCTGATTGAGACAAATGAGCCTGTCTATAAAATATGGTTGAGTCCCAATAATCTAAATGAAATGGACCACTCTTTCCTAGTACCCATTTTCCCCAGGGAAATTATTAGTCATTTTAACTCTTTCAGAATGTCTTCTAAGTTAATCTATGCCATTATAAATTTTATATTTTTTCAGATCTATATCTATAAAAAGCCTTCTCAGACTAAGCTCCTTATATTGCAATCTTTTTTTTTTAACTTTTATTTTTTTTTGTTTTAAAGACATGGGGTACAATTCAGGGTTATGTATACAATGCTCATTATGCAGGTATCCTTGTTGATGAGGTGTGTCACCCTCTTCCCCAGGCAGATTCCCACTACTGCCAATCCCTCCTCCCCCCACCCCCCCACAGTTTCCGGTTACTGCCAATCTTTTTCTTATAGTATTATGATAGTTGTTCAAGGTCCGCTTATGCGTGAGAACATGTGATACTCAGTTCTTTGTTTCTGTGAAAGATCATTCAGTAATATTGCAATCTTATGTTAACATCTGAATTCCCACAGCACTTAAGTATAAAAATGTACTTAAAATCTCTCTCACACTTAAAGGCAAACATTGCAGATTCATTCAATCAACATTTATTTAGTACCTACTATATTCTTTAAAATTTATTCTCAATTTTTTAGTGATTATATATTCTCATTTTCAGTAACTTTAACAACTTTTACTTACTTTAGAATCCTCACATTAATTAGTGTAGTGAATATAATATGTACACTGAACTGAATGAAAGGATTACTGTTGTGTTATATAAATACTAGGAGCTCTTTTTTTCTCCTAACTGTGGAGACTCTATTTTGTTTAATGTATAATATTTTCCTGAGTCATCACTCAGTTATGTTTAATTTCTTTACTTCTTGTTGAGGCATTTTTACTAGAAAACTAGAAACCCATGAAGGGTTTGTAGCAAGTCCATGTCAGCCATGATACTAGAGAAATGAGTTCACATCAGAGAGGAAACTCCAGGGATTTGTAGCTCTGAGGCCAGTTTTGAAAGAATCACTGTGGGACTTTGATGCTGCTGCCCTCAGGACAGTTCATTGGACAGTCCAGAAAGAGGAAAGTCCTAGAGACACAGTCAGTCACAGCCCAGTGTGGACCAGAGAATCTTAGACATTTTAGACCATTGGGCTGTTAAGAGTTTTAGCTTAGGTCCAGCGAAGGCAGAAGAATAACATGAGGAAGACTTGGAAACCATTCTCAGCCCTTCTCTACCCATCCCTCTTTTGGGGGGGGGGTGTGCAGGATTTATTGAGAGGACAGAAAAGCTTCCAGAGCAGGAGGGGCCCTTAGGGAGTTGCCCCATCCCTCTTTTCGTGTGTCTTAGTAACTTTCACTTTTATTGATTTCCACAGTTTAATATTAGCCTTTCCTTGCTTTTCATTTTGGGAAGATAATTATTAAATACAATTGGACACAGTAATTACTGAGTTACCATAGAACTGTATTTGCTTCCAAAATGCTTTCATAAATACTATCTATTCAGCCAACAGATATTTATTGAGCATCTCATTATATGCCAGACACTGGGATATAAACACAAGCACCACAAGGTCTCAGCCTATAAAGAATTTATAATAGGAAGAATAAGGCAGAATCTTACACAGATAAGCTCCATTAAGCTAGAGATGCTATGATAGGTAGCAGTTATCGGAAGAAAAAGAAGACCCGAGTGGGAACATGCTGACTGCCTCTGGGCCACAGACATTTTTTCTTTGCCTACACATTTTTAAAAAAATAGAGACATTTAAAAATACACAAAAATAAAGACATCCAGCTTCTCAATAAAGCAGACAGTCTTGCAAAGCTGGGCCCTCATACCCCCAAAGTAATAGCACACCCTGTGCTATAGAGCTGCCCTCTTTAAACAAGGCAGTGACTTTTTACACAGTGATAGGCTCCATCACCTCTAGCATGGTGTGTGCATGGTATTCACACCCAAGCAGCTTCACTCAATCCCTGAGTGAGAGAAAGACATGACAAGATTGTATGTCATGCCATGCAAACAAATAAAGAATTTACTGTGAAGGCAATGAGTAGAACCAGAGAGACTCAAGTAAGAGAGCATCATAATCTGATGTGGATTTTAGAATGGTTACTATTGTGCCCATGTGAAGATAGATTGGAAAATGTCCAGACCAAAGATAAGATCCTCTGAGAATGTTATAAAAATCTACTCAAGAGATGAAAGCTGTAACTAAAGTAATAGCATGAAGATGGAGAGAGGAAATGGACAGAATATGGTTGTTTAATGGAACTGGATGATGATAATGAGAGAGAGATGGAAAAATGGTGAATCTATGATTTCAGATACAGCAGCTTGGCATGTGGGGGTATATCACTCACTAAAAGAGAAAATGTACAGATAAAATGGCAGTGTAAAAAATTCAATTCCTCTAGCTTGGGTTAGTCCAAGTGAGACATTTATCTGGAAGTGCTTCTTATATTTTCTCATTAAAATTAGTAAAAATTAAATTTTAAAATAAGGTTAAAACTTTTAACTATTTTATAGAATTGATATGAAGATTCCCAAACACAACTCATAAAATGAGCTCAGTAAACTGCCTGATTGTGACAGATGATATTTTGCAGGGATGGGTGCAACAATATCTTCCCAAAACCACATGATTATATCATTAGATGCAGAAAAAGCTTTTGATAAAATTCAGCACCCCTTCCTGATAAAAACCCTCGAACATCTAGGCATAGATGGAACATATCTCAAAATAGTAAGAGCCATCTACAAGAAATCCACA
>CAUYQG010129815.1:0-33113 GCA_963574415.1 Tarsius wallacei
TGTAATTCCGGCTACTTGGAAGGCTGAGGCGGAAGGATCACCGGAGCCCAGCAGGTCGAGGCTGCGGTGGCCGGAAGCGGCCACTGCACTCCAGTCTGGGTGACGGAGTGAGACGCCAACTCAAAAAAAAAAAAAAAAAAAAGAAGAGGAATGGGGAAATGCAAAACATATAGCTACGAACGTTAAGAAGAATCCCCAAAGGATACTTAAACAATCCATTTAACAAATATTTACTATGAGCCAAATACTACACTGATCACTAAGAATACTAAAGTTAAAACAGTGAAAGAGGCTGAAATTTTACATGCAATATTTTAAAATGCAAAGTGTTGGTCTTTATTACTTCTAAAAGTATGACCAAAAGTTCTGCTGAAGGATCAAAGGAAACTACCAATACTCAATTCTAAGTTAAAATCTAGGAAATTTTTTTGCCTACTTTGTGATTATGTAGGAACTCTTATTCCAGGACTGCTTTTGAAGGCTAAAAGAATTTCCTTTATTCTTAGTAACTATAAACTGCTAAGATAGAAAATTTGAGTTTCAGACACTTGAATACATTCCCTGCTTTGAAAAAAGTTCTGTCCATGCACAGGCTGTTTTAATAATTAAGGTACCAACCACCCTGCCATCATGAGTGAAAAGGGAGGAATTCATTAAAATGGTGTTACATAGGCGATGTTTTATGGGAGACAGTGAATAGTTGTTCATTTTTGTCCTTTGAGGTCAAATAACAAAAACTGAATGAAAACACAATATAGAGAATTTAAGTTAGATATTGGAGGAGTTGTTACACTTTGAGCCATTTCTTCAGCAGATTTTGAACAAAGAGACAGACTGCTTTCTTCTAAAACATTCAAGAGCAAAGCAACCAGATGTACCTAATATAAAATCTGATTTAGTATGTCCTTAGCCACATGAGGCTACTAAGGAAGGATCTCATAACTCCTTCTTGTAAATCAACATCAATAATATAAATAATCAAATGACCCATTTGCTTTATGAATAAATTCAAATTTCCTATTTCTTCAAAAACTGAAATCTTAATAGATGAGTGCTATAAAGTATCTTTGTTTAAACTACAGTTTCTTCATAGAGTTAAACTGCAATCATATTTCTTAATTACTCATGGAATAACTTGCTCCCAACAAACACTGGTATGAAGCCATTTTGAGGATTTTCCTTTTACTCAAAACAACTTTTACATCATTACACTAATGTACCCTTAACAATAACAAATAACACTACAAAATTTAGTACACACCCTCTCACAAATGAAAAATACTACTGTACTCTTTAAGTGTATAAATGATTTATACCAATAATATTAACAAATATGTTTCTTAATATTCATTCATTCATTCAAGAAGTGATTATTGAGGGCTGACATGTAGGCACTGCATTAAATGTAAAGATATCAAGATGAGTTGATTACAGTCCCTGTCCTCAGACACAGAAACATATTACAATAACAACACATACTCACTGGGTATTCAAGAGAACCAACAGCAAGTTACCATGTATACCCAGTACCTAGAGAGTTCAACAGTCCAAACAACTAATTACACAAATGAATTGAGGAAGTACAGCAGATAACTTTAGGAAGGTTCATGCAATACTCATTCCAGCACCCATTTTCCAAAATAGAAGCTGGAAGGCTAAAAATACTTTTTATTTCATTCTAGTAGTTATGTGATCACCTGAGCCCAGCAGGTCATGGCTGTCAAGGCTATGATTGTGCCACTGCACTCCAGCCTGGGTGACAGAATGAGACTAACTTAGAGAGAGAGAGAGAGAGAGAGAGAGAACTCTTACTCATTTAAATCATTGTCAGTAAGATTTTCTACTACTTGAAGTCAGAGGTGTTTTTACCATTAAAAGAGGATATAAAAATGAATTACACTACCTATAGCTTCTCTTTTCTTGATTTAGACAATGATCCAGTCCTTCCTAGGTAAGTAGTTATGTGACACACTTTTGGCCAATAACTGTCAGAAATCCTCTATGAGAATATATTTGCAGTCATCCATTCTAAAAAAAAAGACAAAATACCCATGAGAAGAAAGCTCTTGAGTTCTCCCATTGTTTTTCTTCCTACTTAAAAGTAAGCACAAGTTCTAGAGATGCAAACATGGTCAGTTAAGTAAGAGGCAAAAGTTAGGTGCTAAGTATGGTGGAGAAGGAAGTTGTTACATGGATCCCTGATGGCAACTGCTACTTGTGAACTAACTGCCTTCAGATTTCTTATGATAAAATAAAGCCCAGAATGGTGGCTCACATCTGTAATCCCAGCACTTCGGGAAGCAGAGGTGAGAAGAGTGACTGAGACCAGGGGTTCTACAATAAATCAAAAAAAATTAGCAGCTGTGCATGATGACTCAAGCTGCAATCCCAGCACTTTGGGAGGCTGAGGCAAGAGAACTGCCTGAGCCCAGGGGTTCAGATCAGCCTGGGCAACTTGGTGAGATCCTGTCTCTACAATATACCAAAAGATTAGCCGGGCATGGTAGCTCACACCTGTAGTTCTGGCTACTTGGAAGGCTGAGGCAGAAAGATCACCTGAGCCCAGCAGGTCATGGCTGTCGTAGCTGTGATTGTGCCACTGCACTCCAGCCTGGGTGACAGAATGAGACTCCAACTTAAAAAAGAGAGAAAGAGGGAGAGCGAGAGAGAATAAAACTCTTACTCATTTAAATCATTGTCAGTAAGACTTCTACTACTTGAAGTCAGAGGTATTTTTACCATTAAAAGAGGAATTAAAAATGAATTACACTACCTATAGTTCCTCTTTCCTTGATTTAGACTATGATTCAGTCCTTTCTAGATAGAGGAAATAGAAACAATTTTGAATTTGCATTTCTACAAATAATCTACAATTTTTGGTAATCTGGATTACTTTAATAAATACAGTAAAATTCCTCCATGGAAATCCATTTGTTGCACAGTCATTACAACATTGTTCTCATTTTTCTTAACTGGGACCTTCAATCCTCCAAATCTGTAAGATAATATTTGTCTACAGTATGGTATATATATAATATACACATATAAATAAATAGGTAAAGGTTAGGAAAAAAAGGAAAAGAGAGAGAAGGAAGTAGGGACCTAATTTATCTGAAAGTACAAAAAATGCTTTTCAATTTTGTGAATATTTTAGAAAGTAGTTTCAGAACAAACAAAAGATCACAAAATATACCAGATTTCAACACACACTTGAAATCGGTGATTCTTTTTTGGGAATTTTTCAAACTTGAAGAATGTATGTCCCAACAAATATTTTGTGTCCAATTTACCACTAGTATTATTCTATTATTGTAATATTCTCTAGTAATCTCCCTAGGTAATACTCATTCTCTATATATATTTCTCTTAGACGAATTGTAAATGTGTAGTGTTCTTGGGATAATTTCTACTGCACAGTGTTGAAAAAATTCATTAATTTCAATCACCATCAATCCCATATACTTTTTCTGCCTTTTCTGTTTAAATATATTTCACTGTGGCCATTCAAAGGAAAATTAACACATTCCAATAACATTTGAGTTCCTCTCAGTTACCCTTTCAGTGGTTCAGGGTAATGATAGAGTAAAGAATCATGTTCTTCACAGGCTCTCCTCCCCCCCCCCCCCCATTTGGTAGAATTTCAACTTCAAATCTCTGGTGCCAAAAAGCAGTGGGTAATGTCTAATGCTCTTCTCTAACAGTAGCTTACTTTGGAGAGAAGGAGAGTGAGAGTCAGGAGAAATCACTCATTCCAGTTTCTAAAGAATCTTAGCATATGGGATAAGCAATCTCTTATCCTATTTTCCTAAAATAGAATTATAGAAACATAATAGGTCGGGGCGGAGAGAAAGGAAAAGAAATAAGACTTAAAAATTTTTCAACTCTCTCTGAATACAGGTAAAAAGCTAAAAGGGTAAAAGTACTCAAAGTTATCTCACTGAGATTAGGGGGGAAAAAACTAGATATTCATAAAACCTGTAGTTTATATATTCCTCAGCAGTATTCATAGGTTGAGTATTCCTCTGTAAAATAGATAAAAGCTGCATCCTCTTCTTCCTAAAACTACAAGAATGGGATTTAAATAAGGATAATAAGTACAGTCAGATAAATGCTTTCATTTTAAAACCAGTATTCAAAGACAATATACAACAATCCATATGATCTCAAAAGAAAATCCAGAGAATGACAAGTCTCTCTTGTTTAGAATATCATCTCAACTTCAATTTCATTTGCATTTATCCTTTAAAAAATATATATCTGAGGTCCTTACATGATATGTGTGGTCCTTTTTCTCAGGCTCACTTTTATTTGGTTATCTTTTTAGGTGCTCTAAATGAGTTTACAATAAATTGAACAGACAGCGTACAAAAGGCTTTTAGAACTATACCATATGGTCCAGGGAAGGGAACAATCTGGACGATCCCCACTTCAATCTGCAAGCTTGTCCACCTCTATAACACATTATACCACTGTAATAAAATATTAAGATGGAAACGTAAAAGCTAAAATAGTCTATCTTTAGCATTACCAGGCAACCACATTTCTGAAAACTTACTGATAAACTTAATCAACATTTACTTTAATTTATATTCTGAGTTTTTGGTATGTAACACCAGGCATACAAATCTAGGATAATTTCTACTGCACAGTGTTATGCTATTCAATAGAAACAATATTTCAGCAGGGCTACGTGTGGGTATTCAACTTATGCTTCAGAAATTTAGAAGGGGTAAAAAAAACACTTTTACTGGGCATATTGGCAGAGACTGATGTAACAGATGACACATTCTTGGAAATCAAATAAAAGCAATAGGGAAATACCCATTGTTGCCTGGTGAAGGCCTAATCACATGGACACAGCTGGAACCAATGCAGATCATTCATTAATAAAATTGTATTGTAGTAGCCACTTTTTGATGCATTCAATTGCTGCTTTAGCCAAATCCCTGAATTTCTTTGTTCAATGTTAGTAAGACTGTTTTAAGGGGAAATATGAGAAGATTTAGGACAGAAAAAAAAAAAACCTGTTCTCATGCTAAAAATGAGACTAGCTTAAAAAGCTAAATGTCACTTTACCTTGCAATCTACTTACACTATCAGCAGCTTAAAATATGCAGCGTAAACCTGAAAAGGAGGAACTCATATGGTACTATAGATAAAAAGTGAGCAGTGTGAGATGCCACAGAAAAACATACGAAATACTTGTAAAAGTATTCTGCAGAGTGATAGTATGTCAGGGGGTGGGGAAAATTAAAATGTATCAAAAATTAGGAGGAAAAATCAAACAACTGAATTAACATATACTCTTTCATGCAATACTCTATTGAATTTGACACTAAAGTATGTAACATGCTTAAAGGAGGATTACTCATATTTTTGACCACATAAACTTAGAAATCACTATTTGTTATTACGTTACCAATATTCGATATCAAACATGACATTCAAATCATCTACCCAAGAGTTATATTTGAAAGCTCTACTGAGATTCAAATGAAATAAAATACTAGTTATAATTATAAACTTAATATAATAAAATCCTAGTTAAAGTGATAAATTTAGTGTTTATCCAGTTTGGCTGATATCACTTAATACAGTTGTGTTTACATGTTTCTACAAATATAGTTATTAAGTTACAGTACAATAATTGCTGAAAACTATATAATATCAAACTATAAAGATATAATCGCTTTGCTATGTGTTCTGATTAAAACTATAGAATTTATTGCCTACAAAAATGAAAAACAACAGCATTTATCAAAAATTACTCAAACATTATGATCCTTAAATATATTTCTCCTATGCCTATGTAGTTAGAATAAACAAAGAAATAGGACAATTCATGTTAATAGTATTTCCTAAGATAATGAAAGATACATTCCCATCACAGAAAAAATAAAGGGCTCAATTGCAAATAAAAATTATACCACTGCAGAAGATGTATTTAAAGTCAAGGAATAGTACTTAATATGCAATAAACATTATTCAATATATGTGAACATACAGAATGAAGGAGGTTTTTGTGTGTGCTATCTTTACTCTCCAATTCTAGTATTATCAGACCTTGGCATAGGGAATTCAACACAAACAGTTATGAACTTAATTAGATTAAGAGATAAGTTTCACTGGCATTCTTTCTCAAAATTGTCCAAATTCAGCTTAAAATGTTGACCTAAAGATTTAATTCGTGTAATTTAACAGGTATCCCACCCAGATTAATTTAGCACTTTTGAAGAAGAAAAGCCACTTAAGTACAAGTTTTTAAAAGACATCATTAGGGGAAATGGGAAATCATGGCATTTTTCACATGTGCATTATAAATACAAAGCAACCTGAGTATATGTTTGCTCTGCTAAAGCAATGAAGCAATATGTTGCCAAACCTGTCTTGAATGAAAGACAGTAACAGGTGAGTTTACTTAATGCATACTTCTGATATACCCGTGTTTTACAAATCTTTTTAATAATTTTAAAGCATTTTCTAAATTAAAAATAAATACTCTGGAACAAAACTGTTAGGTTGCACTATTTTAACTTAAAGTATCTATAATCAACATATTTCCCATTATGTATGGCATATAAAGATGTTTCACATTAATAATTCTAACACGAACTACTGTCCGCCTTCTTTTTAGTCACATTTGTTACACTGTTACAAAAATACATGAGTTTCTTTCTCCCAAAGTAATTTTCTTATTGCAAAAAATCAGACAATTTTTAAAATAAAAAAATCAGTCAAAATAATATCAATCTCCCCTAAAAAAAAAATTCCACCTATTGAACTATTCTTATCTTGATTGCAAAACGCTAATTTGTAAATATATCACTTAAAAGTAAATCATTTGTTTTTGCTTAATACTACAGAAAACACATTTACATTTTGAGGAACATTCTATGAAATTTCACAGAATGCTTGCTCATAGTGAAAATCTAGTCTCCTACTCAAATCATCTCCATTTAAAACTAATTCTGCCACATTTTCACACTCCTTCAATAGGTCACTAACAATAATTTAGTGAGAACTGTGAAACTTAAAAACACTTCTGTGTTTTATCTCACATTTTGATTCAAAGGAAAAAATATTAAGTGCACTTCCTTTATTTTAATGGACATTCCCTTGCTTATCTACCAACTCTTAGACATTCTAAAAATGAGTATTCAATTTGTAAAAGACATGAACTCGTCCTGAGTTTTAGGCAAAAAGAGAAAACAATGGCAGACTTTTTAGTCTCAACAAGAGATATCACAGCATAAAAACCCATATAATGCAAGCAAATATTACTCAAAAGTGTCCAAATAATAAGCTATGAAGCAGACAGAATTCCAACCAATCAAAAATACTATGTCAACATGACCAAAGTTAGCAATATTCAGAAGGCTTTTTTCAAGGTGTAGCAAAAATGCAACTGTAAAGGAGATCTCTAAGATAGTGGAAAAGGCAAATTTAGCACCCAGTTCTACAAGGAACAAAGCCATTCACTAAATGTAGAAGTTGTAAGGAGAATGTTATTATCTATTTCAGAAAAAAAAAAAAAATTTCCACAATGGTAGTCTGCATGAAGAAAGAGGAAGATAGGAGGGAAAAGAAATGGTATAAGTAGGAACGACTAAGGCTGTCTGCCTTCCTTCAGTGATGCTGTAAGGGTAGACCCTCTGCCTTAAAAAAAACCACTGCCAGAACCAAGCTACACAAAACATTTTGGCTGCAAGCCTATAACAGTGCCAGGCTGTTTTTCATTTTTGTGCTAGACTCCCTCAATTGAGACAGTGTGGGATTGTCACTTTGATGCACATAGAGAACAAAGAATAATATAGCGGGGGGGGTGGGGGTTTTTTTGCCCCTTTAAAGTCAGGTTAGCATTTTGTTTTCTTTGACAGGTCTTGAAAGGACCCAAGAGGCAAAAGTTATATTGAAGAATGCATTAACTGCCTAACAAAATTAACACTGAGTACAATATTGTCAATAGCTTAAAAGCCATGTGAGAGAATAACATTTTAAAAATTCAGACATAAAAAGGGTCCAAGTCATATAGTTACCTGTTTAAGAGGCCAGAGGCCAAGAAATACATGATTCACAATCACATAATCTTATTTTAATTCTGATACTATGAAGGCAGACCATAAAATCTGGACCAAAAAAAATTTAATATAGGTATTATAATTTTTAGGTCACTATTCAGGGACAACTGTGTAAGCTGTTACTCTGATCTTGATTTCTCCAAAATTAAATAATCTGATGAAAAGATTAAAACATTTGAATCTGAATATTTTATGCCTTCACAGGGAAAAAGGTGGTAAGTGATCAAAAATGTTTAAAGGATTAAACTACAGATCATCTAGAAAGTTGCCACTGACACAAACAGGAAAACCATCTCTTCTATCCTATTCAATTCTGTACTAGAAGCGAAGCTAACACAAATGAGAAAGCTAAGTGTGTGCTGCTGCAACCTTCAACTAAATATACTATCTGAATCTGGTGACTAAAAACACCAATAAGCCATTAGCTCCCAGAGGTATGACCTTTTTCTCTCTAATGCACAAGATAAGTAGAGGTAGAGGTCCATTTTCTACAAACCAAATGAAAAGAAAGAATGAACTGTGACAAGCTCCGATCCCATGCTGGCATATTTTACACTAAGCTCAGCATTATCTAGAAGCAGTATGCTTCTCTCTGCCAATCAGAGAGGAAAAAAGTTGTGCAACTAATACAGCGTTGATAAATAGCACCAAAGGTCTACTAGTCCCTTCCTCCGGCACATCTCCACTGAATCAGCTGTTAAAAGAAGACCAATAGCTGTTACAGAAATAGCAAGAACTGAAGCACTTGCCTCAGATGTTACATATGGAGGCATGGAGCATTTACCACCTGAGCCTATCTAATTTCCAACAAAATGATCCCCTGCCCAGTTTTGTTCATGGCCACAGAATCTGATAACAAGTCACGATCTGTGTCGGGAAAGGCGGTGGGGGAGTGAAAACATGGGGAAGAAACCAAGTGAGAACAGTGGCTAAACTTCAAACAATATACACGCTTCTCTTATTATTCAAATTAGTGCCCATGCACAACACTTTAGGATGACTAAAGTTGTGTTAAAGGTTCAGGTACAATGATTTACTTCGGGTGGCAAGGGTAACTCTGCCATATAATTAATTAAAGAATGCATTATTCTTCTCCTCACTGTTTTCCTTTTGCATTTTCCTTTTTCTCTAGGATATACTGCTGATGGTATTACCACATGGGACACTGATAGTTATAGGCAAAGCATTCATGTATTGCCAAAGTGGTTCAGAAAATGATGTCTGGCTGGCTTTAGTTCAACAAGGACTATGAAGTAAAACCAGAAAGCAAAAAGAATGAAAGATGTAGAAGAAGCCAGGCAGTAGGCTGTTTTTCTGTTTATTAATGGCGCAGATGAAACAGAGGAAAATCTGGAAAAAGCAGCCAAACCTAACGCAATTACAAGGAAAGATTAAAGGAGTTAAATGTCTACATCTTGGCTGACAACCAAGGACCAATATGAGAGCTGTCCACAACTCTCTAAAGTCTATACATATACATACAAAGAGTGGGGAATTTTTGTCTACCATAGAAATGTGAATATATGAAATAATGAGATAAAATTTAAAAAAAGAAATTTGATTTCAAGCAGCAGGGATATCACCTGGTACAACTTAAGAAAGACTGCTTCCTTCTCTTTAGACACGTTGATCATCTTACTGATCCACACTGCAGTAAACAATGCATGATAGAAAATGCCCACATACTGCCAGAGGACTGAATTGATGGAGATATAAAAATGAAGTCCCATCTGCTTACCTGATTATTCAGATATACTGATGTCTCTTTACATATGTCAATCTGACTAATGCAAAGGTACCTGTAAGATCACAAAGGACATAGTTATTACCTTCAAAATAAACCCAGCCTTAATTCTGAATAATAACCCAGAAAAGAGTCAATGTGGAATGATCTAGTCTGGTTCTTGGATATTCCAAGATGAGAGAAGAATGTGCAAGAACAGAAATGTTCTGAAAATTCTAAGGTTATCGTTAATTAATAACGATTTCCCAAATCAATTTTAACTAAAAAGTAATCATAATGATAATTCAGATTAGCAGTCCTTAACCATGGTCAGTGGATGGTCTTCAGAAGGAGTCTATGCACTCCCGAATGATATATGTAAACTTTGCTGTTTTATGTAAATAGATATCTCTCTGGGGAGAAGGTCAACAGTTTATCAGATTTGCAAAAAAGGTCCACAATCCAAAAAACTGTCAAGAACCTCTGCTGAGGATTGTCTAAAATCTCAAAGGCAGGTTGGAATGCATATGGAAAAGCAGTCCAGGTTTGGGGTTTCCACCTCTGGGAAACACAGACACTTGCAGATCTGGGGTAAATACCTTAAGAACACTGCTTTCTGTGAAAGCAATGAATCAGGTTTAAACTGCTACTTAAGTCACATAGTTCTGTGATCCCTGCAAGCCATGCAGTCCTGAAGAGAACTAAGATGTTACCACATCCCCAAGGGTAGATATCATGACTTTTCCTGTTTTGTATATATTAAAGTCAGAATCCTTAGGTATGTCAATTCTGACAGGGTCAGAACACACTAACTCATCCAAAAAGGACCATATACGAGAAGCAAAAAAGGAGAAACAAAGCAACAGTTTACATAGCACACAAACAGTTTACATAGCACACAATTACAAGACTGCCCAAACACATCTCTTAAAAGAATTATTTTAAACAATAATCTCAGAGTCAGGATAACCTACATCAGAAAGAAACCAAGCTGAAGAACCTTCCAGTCAAAAACTGAACAAGATGGGAAAGCATTCACAGTCACAGAGAAGATTCTGAGCTGGGATATCACCAAAAAAAAAGATAAAAGTCAGGCTAAAAAAGACAAAAATCGAGTAGAAGGAGGAAAAATTACCTGTTGAGATGGCCTATTTCAAATAATGATCATGTAGAATATTATCTCAAAAAATCATTTATTTAGACATTCACCTACCGAGCATCTACCAGCACTGTACTCGGTGCTGAGACTTCAGCAGTGAACAAGGCAAACAAAGCCCTGCCCTGCTGGAGCTTAATTTGGGGGAGCCAGGGAAGGATACAGGGAGACAAACAAGTATATCAGCACTATCACTTCAATATGTGATACACAATATAGAAAAATAAAATAAGATGAGGTTACCATGGCATGAGTGAACGGCCTATATCTATTTAGTACGTCGTAGAGCTCTTCATGCCAATTCTCACTCAGGGTCTTAAAGAATTGAGACCAGAAAATGACCTTAGGGAAGCTAGTCAGAACTGTGAACTTCAGAGATGAAGACAGGATAACTATTCTGGAAGACAAAGTATCTCTAACCTTATTATCGCTATACTTCAAGAAACACACATCTAGACTGAATGATAATTTTAAGTTACAAGCTCTGCCTTTAGATGATAAACCTGGAAACAAGTAACTAGACAACATTTCTGCATCTCCTTAAAAACTGGCTGGGGATACTGTACACTTTGTACCCTAAATACAAAGAACCCCATTCCATCCAAAATCTTGTCAAGTTCCATTCAATTAAAAGAATTTTGTATTTTGCTTCCACAGACAAATCTAATCAATTTTTGCTATCAAAGAAAAGGTAGGGGGAGGGCACATGGTAGCCAGTCTCCAAGAGGGCCCCCAATAATCCTCACCTCAGGGAATTCATACTTTTGTGTAGTACCTTCTCATGTATCAGGGTTGATCTGAGTGATTTACAAAATTCAGTGGAAGTGATAGTGTCTGTCCTAAAAGATATTGCAGCTTCCTCTTTGCTCTCTCAGATCACTCATTCTGGGGAAAGCCAGCTGTTGGCTGTCACATAGTAGGGATACTCAAGCAGTCCTGTAAAAAGGTCAACATGGCCTCCTGCCAAATAGCCATAATCAACTTAACAGCTATGTGAATGAGCCATTTTTCTTTTTTTTTTTTTCTTTTTTTTTGAGTTGGAGTCTCACTCTGTCGCTCAGACTGGAGTGCCTCTAACTGCTCCGGCGATCCTTCCACCTCAGACTTCCAAGTAGCTGGAACTACAGGTGCACGCTACCATGCCCAGCTAATTTTTTGATTTATTGTAGAGATGAAGTCTCGCCAAGTTGCCCAGGCGGGTCTCGAACCCACGGGCTCAGGAAATCCACTCACCTCAGCCTCCCAAAGCACAGGATTACAGGCTGAGCCACCGAGCCTGGCTAAAATGAGCTATTTTCTAAGCAGATCCTCCAGGCTAGTCAAAAATTCAAATGACTGTCACCTTGGCTGAAATCTTGACTGTAGTTCATGAAAGACCAAGAACCAGAACCACCCTGGCTACACTCCAGTCCCTTTCTAGCATGCACTTTCACCTTCTGTATTCTAGGTGCTTAAAAGCTAAACACTGTATTTCCCAGATGCTCTTGCACCACGCCTTCTACAGGGACCCATATTCAAACAAATCCACTCAAGATTTAGAAAGCAGAAGTGAGCAAATCAAGGGAGTGGTCAACTACAATGAAATCAAATCTTGGAGTGAAGGTCTTTGATTCTTCTGAGACAACCATGTAGATATTCTACTAAATGATCACTAGTGATCATATGTTCTAAGCAGCAAGTGGCAGTGGGGTTTCTACTAGAGTAGTAGTATCATGGGGTGTTTCTCATGGCTTGTGTTGTTCCTAACAGTTAACTTTGGTTCCTTGGCACATCTGGAAATTAAGTAGCATATAATATATCCCTGTAGGCTTAAACTAACTACCTGTCTGCAACTCAAATTTGATGTTGCCTGCAACTAAGAACCCACTCTACATATACACAAACTCTCCTGTCCCACAATACTTGGATTCCTGTCTCATGAATGATCCTCTTTTTTCCATCACTAATCCCTCTACCTGAGCACTGAATCCTTTTCACTCATGTTATTTCTAGAAACTTGCTCCATTAGTTATCTTCTTTTCCTCCATCTTCAGTCTTTCCCTCTCCACTGGTTACTTCTCCATCAATAACATACTTCTTTCAATCATGCCAACTACCTCATTAAGCTTCATAGAATAATAATATAAGCTCACTGTCCTCAACTTCCATTCAATGCCCAAATTACCACAACTTGGCTTCCTTAGCCATCACTCTACTGAAACAGCTATTGCTAAGTATGGCAAGAACCAAACAAGAATCTATTGTCATTTCTCACTGACTGACCCTCTTCTTTTCCATTACTAATCCTTTTACCTGAGTACTGAATGTGAGGGTATTTTATGACATCTCATTTCACTAACCAGAAGTGATGCTGCTGACTTGACTGGCCAAGGTTATGACCCAATGCTGCCTCCCTGGCCAAGGGAGAGCCTTCCCTGCCAAAGCTGTAAGCTCTCCAGAGGCTGGTCTTACAGAATGACATGAATCAAGCTTCTTTGGTCAGGGACGTAATCAGTCCTTTTCTTTAAACTTCTCACAAGTTAGAACTTTTCACAAAACCCAAGAAAAATGGCTTATTTTCATTAACTTTCTTTATGTTGCAATCATTCATTGTCTTTATTTTTAAATCAGTAATATTTTTAGCCAAATGAAATGAGATACCGTCAGTTTTCCTCAATCTGTCTCAGCTCCACTTTTCATCTTCTGGGACCCAATTCATGTGATCCTTTAACAACTATTTATTTCACACCAAACTAGATATCCCTAAAGCATACCAATCTAGCCTCTAGGCATATTTCTTAAATAAAAGCACTAGATCTTTGTAAACCTAAAATTTGCATACTAAAGGAACAAATCAACTATCAAAAGAACTAGTAGTATATAGCAGTTACTCACCTCTAAGCAGAGTTTAAAATTCGTTTCAATTTATTATTATTTTTTAAAGAAACAGCTATTGACTTCTTCCCTTTGCAAAATACAGTGTTTAATGGGCCTAGTTAAATTAGAGGCAATAGTGTGAAGCAAGTGTTTTAAATTGGTAAATTCTAAACCTTTTAATACAAGTACATCAGTCAGAAGTTTTAATAAGACTCAGCAGGACAGAGAAGAATTAACAGTCTGTAGGAATCAAAAGGGGGTGATAGGCAATGATAACCTTAATCATTTGCATAGGGATTTATAATTTCATTGCTTAAAGGTTAATGAAATTATGTGGTATTTTGCCCACTCTTATCCAGTAAACTATTTCATGCCTTGGTTTGTACATATTGACTAGCTGAATCATATACAGAAGATATGACTCCTGTTATCAATTAATCTACTGCATTTTTACTTATAGACTCCTGGGTGCACAATTATCATTACCCATTCCAACCAATAACTGGGTGCTCTAAAACAAAACATAAGGTTTCCAAGAGCATCTCATAAAAAAGAACAAAGTCATAATCAGAACTCTGAAAAAGTATATTAAGTTGCTAATGTGGCTGTTTTTTAAAAATTATATGCATTCCTTTATTTACTTTATATATACTTCAAGTCAGCTACTGCTAAATAGTTGCTTTTGCCAAATATTAGCATAAAATCTACCCTAGTGATTGATGAAGGCATTCAAGACTCACTGTTTGAGGGTAAAGATGGATGAAATAGAAACAATACACACAAACAATTAACAGGAAAAATACCATAACGATTCTAGGCTGAGCAATTGTCTACAAACATCGCAGCACAAAAACAACACCCTCCTGAGGCCTTGTTTCACTAAGCATCCAGAGGGTTCAGGCTCCGCTGCTTTGCTTAGTACTCAGTTCTTACGGAAAAACTGCAAAGAGCTTCACTTTAGTCAGAGTGGTGTTTCCTATCCTGGCTGCATATTAGGATCCCCTGGACAGCTAGAACAAAAACAAAAACAGGAAAATTGACACTGAAGTCTCATAACCAGATGCTGGTTTTATCAGTTCCCCAGATGATTTCTTAGGTGCAACTAGAATTGAGAAATACACTATTGAGCACTGGTTCTCTGGACTAGCAGCAGCAGCTGCTGGAAACATGTTAGAAACGCAAATTCTCAGGCTTCACTCCAGACTTAGTGAATCAGAAACTCTAGAGTGGGGCCTAGTGCTTTAACAAGCCTTTCAGGTAATTCCATTGTACACTAATATTTGAAAAACACTAGAGTAAGAAAGACCAGGGTTTCAATCCTCTCTCCACAATTTACTAGCTGTATGACCCTGGGTCAGCTCTCTAAACTTCAATTTCCTCATATGCAACATAATAGACTTAGTTACCATTTCTTAAATATCTAGTACAGTGGTCTCAACCTTTTTGGCATCAGAGACCAGGTTCATGGAAGACAATTTTTCCACAGACAGGCAGTGGGGAGGCGGGGGGAATCATCAGGCATTAGATTCTCAAAAGGAACTGTGCAACCCAGATCCCTCTCATGAGCAGCTCACAACAGGGTTCGTGCTTGGGAATCCACCACTCGCCTCCAGATGTGTGGCCATATTTCTAACAGGCCATGTACCGGTAGTGGTCCACAGTCCAGAGGTTGGGGACCCTGATCTACAATGTGCTAATAAACACTTTATATACATTATATAATTTAGCCCTTATAATGAGTTTGCCAGATAAACATTATCATTGTACACCAAGAGATCATGAAACTCATCCAATTCTGCAAATAGAAGGCAGAATCAGAATTTAAACTCAAGTTTTAAAATTCCAGAATCATTGCTCTTTCTCTACTCCCCAGAATATTCTTGCTGATCTTTCTTTCTTCCTTCCTTTTTGTCTTTTCTTCTTTCTTCCCCTTTGTCTTCTTTTTTGTCTGTCTTCCTTTATTTATTGCTCACTTTCTTTAGGAGGAAGCTTATCTTTCTAACTATAAAGATAGATTAGACACTACCTAGCATGTATAGTATTTACTGTGTTTTACAAAGTACTTAGCATTCTGCCATATGACAGAAGGGAAAGAATTAAAATACAAAAAAAAAAAAAAAAGAGGAATGAGAAATCATAGTAATGAAGTTATGAGCTACTTGGAAAGCCATACATTTTGTAAAACATAGGAACACATATGATTTTGTTCTAAACTGGTGGGTAGAAAACAGAAGTAACTCAGGAGTTCATGAGATTGGATCTCAAAGCCCAAGGCATGATGCCAGGAGGCAGTTTTACTTACCCTGAAACAAGGAGTAAAAAGTCTCTCCTGCACAGGAGGAGAAACGACAGTTAGAGAATAGTACAGTAGAAAATAAAGCTAAGTAACTAAATGGGACCAGATTGCAACTTAAAGTAAGAAGAGTTTAACTTCAATATAGCAAAAATATATTTTTTTCACAGACTACTTTTGATGAACTGATAGTAAAAAAGCTACAGTTAAAATCAAATCATAGAAACATATTCCAGAAGAAAAAAAAATCAACCTAGGATTATACTAGAAAAATACAGACAAATAAAAAGACATTTTTGTTACTAGAAGTGTTAAATATGATCCACACTTTACTATAGCATTTCCATAGGCTATTTGTATTCACTCTATAATATTTTCAATCATCCACATAGCCAGCCAACATTGATCACATTCAGCTAGGCACCAAGAATAAAAAATATAAATAAAACACTGACTCAGGGCACATGGAGCAGCTTTATGTAAAAAAAAGACTGTCAAATGTTCTACGCAACATTAACATAAAGTTATTAAGAATTCCAAAGGCCACACTATAGACAGACCAATTCTTAGGAATGACTTCTGTGAAATTCCTGAAAGTCAATGAGGTATAAGCCAGCCAAAATGTTCTGCATACAACATATAAGAGTACTTTGTCTATGTTAGTATCATAATCATCAGCTCACAAGTGGAGTATCCCCAGTTCATCCACATTTAGGCTTACATACGGCTAAGAAAGGCAGGCGAACATAAAACCAAGAAGTAAGCTTTTTAACATTCACATCATTCATTCCATTTTTCCCAAAAACTAAAGAAAAACTATGCTCAGAAACCCACTGGAAAAGTCTATCTATGTATTAATGATGGAAAATTGCAAGGCACAATAGAATGTCTGAATTCATTAGCATCTAAGGTTTTTAACTCTGTCAATAATAGTCCAATGCTGTATAACATCTTCTTTAGTTCTACCATAATCTGACAATTCCATAATGCCAATTTGCCTCTGAGAACCAATTTTAAAGCATGTACATACAGCCACCAAACTGTGCTTGAATGACAAGGAACTAGGGTTTTTGTTTTTTTTTCTCAGAATAAATGTGAACTGAATTTCCTATTAAATTAGAAATAATAGCATTTTGCAAACTAAATATTTAAGAAACAGTAATGAATCTTTATTGAAGCTGTTTATTAGTAACTTATACAAATATAATCAAAGAACTGAATCTCAGGGTTAGAAATGACTTGAAAGGTCACCCGATAAAACACTACCTTTTATCCCACATGATATCTAGGCCACATATAGTGTTAAAAATTAAAACAATGATGTCAAAAACAATCGAATAATAAATTTCTCTGGCCCCAAAATATACAATTCATATACACGACTAAAGTTAAATCACCTGTCTTCTCATGCTTTAATAATATAAATCATACACGACTATGTGGCAGGACCAGAAGTTTGGTACTTGACAGCGTTTCAATTTCAATAAAAGTGGTTGGTATAAAATCATCTTTTAAAATATTCAGCCCACGCTATACAGATATTCATATGTACTTGGATTTATAAGCATTAAAATACTTATTTAGATTTACTGGAGCTATACCTGCTGTCAAGAAACAAAAAGTTGTGAAGGTTGATCAAACACATCTTTGCCTCAAGTATCATGTTAATGTTTTCTACTAACACGGTCCTAAAAGTTAACAGTCAAACGAATCCAAAGGTTTCTCTTTATTTCTATATTTAAATCATCACAGGTTTGATCAAGCATGCAAATCCCTTTGGGCTCAGGGTTCCCATCAAATGTCTTATGGAAACATTAAAAATTGAATGGGCATAAACAACTCCAACAGTGCGGAGCTCATGACAGCACTGCTGTGATCTGTGTGTTTCATGTACAACAACATTGGAAAAGTTTGCAAGGGAATATGAGCAACTAATTACTGTCTTTTGCTTGAGGGCAGGTGTGCTGATCTCTACAGGTGTCTCTGCAGCATTAGCCCAATGCATTGCCTCTTGAAGATACTCACTGTAACGACTTGCTGAAGCCTTGCAAAACATCTGAAAGAATACCAAACTGTTGGGTGTTCAGAAGGAAACATGTTGTGACTTCTTAAAGTTATCACTAAAGAGAAACAGCAGCTGGGAAACTTTTGTATTGTTTGTGAAAGAACAGTATAGAACAAAATAAAAAGTAAATAAGTAGGATACTAATATTGTCCTAATAAGTACAGAAAGTTTTTCAAAGAAAATACTGCTATTCTCTAAGCAGAAAAGTTAAGAAACTAAATAATAATCTTATGGTGGACCATCTTTTTCACCTTTGAAAGCTTAGTGGACAGTGCTGAATATAGCTGTATAAAGACCAAAAAGTACTCATTATAAGAAATTAGTAAATAAAATGGTCATCTAAAGATAGGGCAGGTGAGACACACAATTCACATGTAATGCCACTTGCTGCATTAATATTCCTTGAGATCTTTCCCATAATATTTGGAAAAAAATATGCTTAATGAAGAAAAAACCCCAAACATAAACCTGAGATAAACATTCCCTGCTACCTGCACAATCTTGGTCAAGAAACAAAGCCTCTCTAAGCTTCAATTTTCTCATCTAATAACAAACAAGACCCACCCAATCAGGGGTGTTATTAAATGAGACAGTATCCCTTAACTATTTGGCACAGGGCTTGGCATAAAATAAGTACTTAATAAACTGTAATTAGCATCATGAAAATTTTCTAAAGACATTAGTTGCCTGTTATTAGTAAAGCACTAGCCTGTCTAAACACATCTTGGAAGGTAAAGATTCATCAGTGACACGCTATTTTTAAAATATGTGATATGTATAGTGCATCTTTTTAGGTAAAAATATATGACCAGGCTTTTGAGCAATCAATAGCAAACACAGAGAGAAAACCTTTAACTAATTCTTTACTTTTTCTGAGTAATCATTCATCTTAGTGAAAAGTACTTATTTGTAATATTGAAAACCTGTAGAAGTTAATTGTGTTTTAAAACCAAAAAAAAGTTATCATACTATTTAAAACTTCATCTGCTTAGGAAAGAATCTCTGATGAATCAAAGTAAAAGTTCTTAGGTGATGAATCTTCTGAGAATAAAGAAATACCTAGAAATGAAAATATAAGATTTATACCAATTATTTTCATCCAAAATTCTGTTTTTCTTTAACCAAATGGAATTAAGATGGTATTTCAGATCATCATTACTATTGTCAACTGTGTAAACAAAATATCATTCAGCTTAAAAAAAAAATCAACAAAGCAAGAGTTAAAATTGTTTCAGTCTATCCACCTCAAAACTCCAGTCTAAAGGAGGAGACAACCATATATATAAAGAGGTGTGTGTGCTTGCGTGTGTGTATGTATATGAGCACATGCAAAGTACTAGTGGAGGATAAATCAGAAGACAATTCCTTTTGCCTGACATAAATCAAAGAAGCTTCAAACAACTGATCATAGCTGGGTGAAATAAGGCCTACAAAACAAATTCAGAGCTCCAGGTTATAGGCCTCCAAGATAGAACATAGTACTACATCCCACACTCTCCTCACGTGGACCTAGATGCCTTCATTTTCTTAACATAGAAGATACTCTGCTACCACCTGGCTCCTCCAGTCCTTCTGCCTTGAATCCCTCCTTCATCCTCCTCATCTTTAAAGTTTTTAAAAATATAGATACCCTTCTACCCAGACATTCTTCTTCTATGTACTTTTCTTATACAGTTAATCAAAGAACCAAAAAAGGCTTTAGACTTTGCAACAACAAGCTGGAAGACAATGGAACATGAGCATTTACTTCAAAAAATATGATGGAAAGTGATTTCCAATTTAGAATTTAATTATTCAAGCAAATTATCCATCAATTGAGGAAACAAAAAAAGATTTTTTTCCGCACACACTCTTTCTCAGGAAACTACCACAGGATATACATCACAAAAATGTCAGAGTAAGACACGAAGAAAAATAATATGAGATTCAAGAAAATGCAAAGGGAGAACCTAGGTTAACAGCAAAGAATCCCTGAAGAGTGCAGGCCTACAGAATGAGATAAGAGAAGAATGGAAGTCTCCTGGAAGAATGTCTTCAATATAAAAACTAAAACATATTAATTATCTGATGTAATTCCCCTTATGGAAAATTATAATAATAAGTCACACAGAAAAGTTATTAAGAGGACAAAAAAACCAAGTTACTAGAAAAACAAGGCCTTATTAACTTCATGAAAAACAAAGTCTGAAAAAAACGTTTCATCAGAGTTCATTATAACACTCAGCTATGAAAAATACTTACATAGTATAATAATGGAAAGCTAAAACTAAATTAGTCAAAAATTGTAATCTAACTAATATTGGGAATATGAGAAAAAGAGATGGCTATGTAAAAGACTATAATATAAAGTCAACAATGTCTAAAATAAATAAATTGAAAGATAGCAAATGTATTGTAAGTAATTTAGTAATATGGAGACGTAAAATAACCACAAGGAACAATAAAAGGGTTAAAAATGGATGTCTCCAATACCTTAAGAAATTAGACAAGTGGGACCTCATCAAACTAACAAGCTTCTGCAAAGCAAAAGAAACCATCAAGAGAGCAGGGAGACAGCCCACAGAATGGGAAAAAATATTTGCCAACTATATATCTGACAAAGGCCTAACATCTAGGCTCTACAAGGAACTCAAACGCGCTGAAAGGAAAAAAACAAACAGTCCCATTAAAAAATGGGCAAATGACATGAATAGACACTTCTCAAAAGAAAATATATGGGCAGCCAACAGACACATGAAAAAGTGCTCAGCCTCACTCATCATCAGAGAAATGCAAATCAAAACCACATTGAAATACCACCTAACCCCAGTAAGAATGGCCATCATTAATAAAACAAACAACAACGGATGCTGGCGAAGATGCAGAGAAAAAAGGAACACTTCTGCACTGCTGGTAGGAATGCAAACTAGTGCAACCTCTCTGGAAGACAGTGAGGCAATTTCTGAAAGAACGAGAAATTGACCTTCCATATCACCCAGCAATTCCCCTACTGGGAATATACCCGGAGGAACTCAAATATTTCTACAAAAAAGATACCTGCACACGTACGTTTGTTGCAGCTTTATTCGCAATAGCAAAAACATGGAACCAACAATGTTGCCTATTGAAGCTAGATTGGATTAAAAAAATGTGGTACATATACACAATGGAATATTATGCAGGCATAAAGAAAGACAAACATATGGACTTCGCAGCAACTTGGATGGAGTTAGAGTCAATCATACTCAGTGGTCTATCACAGAAACAAAGAACAGAGTACCATATGTTCTCACTCATAAGCGGATCTTGAACAATTATACTATAAGAAAGGGATTGGCAGTAGTGGGAAACTGTCAGGGGAGGTGGATGGGATTGGCAGTTGAGGAAAATTGCTAGGGGAGGGAGGGGCATACCTCATCAACAAGGGGACCTGCATAATCAACGTTTGTATACCTAACCATGAATTGTACCCCACATCTTTACAATATAAATAAATAAATAAAATTAAAAAAAAATTTTTTTTAAAAGATGCCTCCAGAGAAAGGGAACTGAAACAGTAGGCAAGGAACCACTGTACTGTATTTTCTAATAGGTCTTTAAAAACTATTAGAATTGTAATAATTAATAATTAATTTTTTAAAACAATCAGCCATGTTCATGAGGAATTTTTTTTTTTTTGAGTCAGAGTCTCACTCTGTCGCCCAGGCTGGAGTGCAGTGGCACATTCACAGCCACCGCAGCCTCAACCTGCTGGGCTCAGGCGATTCTTTCACTTCAGCCTTCCAAGTAGGCACATGCCACCATGCCTGGCTAAATTTTTTTATGTATTGTAGAGACGAGGTTTTACCTAGTTGCCGAGGCTGGTCTCGAACCCCTGGGCTCAGGCAATCCCCTTGCCTCAGCCTCCCAAAGTGCTGGGATTACAGGTAATAGACACCACGAATGGCCATGAGGATGTTTTTGAGTGTTTTTTCATACTCACAAAAAGCAGAAAGAATCTAAATGTTCAACAATAGATGGCTGGTTAAATAAGTTACACTATATCTATGATAGTTAAATGATTATGTAGTCACTTATGATTTTGCAAAAAAATATTTAGTGACATAGTGAAATGTTCATATTATGAAATGAAAGATGACAGATCAAAAAACAGCTAAAGTACAAAACAATGAAATATACATGAAAATATGAATGGAAATTTTAGAATTTTTCTTTTTCTAGTTGTACTTTTCTGGTTTCCAGGATTTTCTAAAGTAAATAGTAACTTTAGAAATAGAAAATAAATTTTAAAATGTTTTATGCAATTCATCACTCAAGGCCCTATTTAAATAGCGTCACCTCATGATGTCCAAGCCAGAATTAACTCCTCCTTCCCACTGTAGTTTTTATATATGCCACTATTAGGACACTTGTGCAATCTGCTATGTAACACAACTAATTGCTTCTGTCCTTACATCTGATTTAACCTGCTGAAAAGAGTACCATGTCTAATTCAATACAGTATAGGAATATGAACGGAATATACCTAGGTTTCTGAAGACAATCCCCCTAAATAAGGAAACTCCAAAGACAGTCCAAGCAAAGTTTACTTTTTGGGGTCTTTGTGTGTGTGTGTGTGTGTGTGTGTGTATGTGTGTGTGTGTTTTGAGTTGAAGTCTCGTCGTCCAGGCTAGAGTGCAGTGCCATAATTACAGCCACCCCAGCATCCACCTGCTAAGCTCCGGCGATCCTTCCACCTCAGTCTTCCAAGTAGCTGAAACTACAGGCACACCCTACCACACCCGGCTAATTTTTTTTATTTATTGTAGAGATGAGGTCTTGCCAAGTTGCCCAGGCTGGTCTCAAATTCATGGGCTCAGGCAATCCACTCACCTCAGCTGCCCAAAGTACTGGGATTACAGGCTGAGTCACTGAGCCCAGCCTGTTTTTTGTTTTTTAAACTTAAAAGAAGTATTGACTGACTAGCTTAGAGAAGGTTAATAATAATGTAAGTTGCTCACATCAGATTGTTCTTTAGTCCCATCTCATATATAATGTCTCTCAAACGGACTTCTGAAAACATTTTGTCCTTTGAAGGCTTCAGTGAGGCAGAGTTCAAATGTAGATCTTCAGGATTTCTTAACAGATGCACATTTACCACCTCAAAATGCCATTTACTTTAGGATTTGATTCACAGAACATGAGTTACTCATAGTTTTACTACAGATAAATTTGAATCAGGATTATTTGTCTATGTGAATATAGGATTTCCAAATGAAGTAGAAATTTAAACATACAGTGGAGCATATAGGACTTTCAAAATGTTTGGCTTTTATTTAGAACTAGTTTCAAAATGACTAATAAATAAAACAGCACAGATTCTAGAAACAGAACCTTTCTGGGCAAAACCAGAAAACTCCACTCATTCTTGTATGCAAAGGATTAACCCTTTTCTGTATAAAGGAGTACATCTTCATTATATTTGGCAAAAAAAAGGGGGGGATTCTAATATTTCATCCTGGTAGGGCTGTTTTATCCATGAGATCAAGTGTTACTTTTTAGTATGCTTTTAGAATAGGCCATGCATGAGTAGGAGGAGTCACAAAGAACAGAATGTTATGAAGTAAAGAGCTATTTTATCCACTCTCACTCTTCCATTTTCAGTGGTCTGAGCAGGAGGGCATAAGGACAAGGCAAATGGCCTTTTACAGATGGAGGTTAAACTGTCTACTGAGTGACGATTATATGGAAAAAAGATGGAATTAGAGACTAAAGATACAACAGATCTGTAGATTTTTTTTCTTAAATTGTTATCAAATCTGAAAACAAATGTTAAAAGTAGATAAGCACAAAAAGATACTTTGTTTTAGAAAATAATGTGCCATGGGTTAGCTTTATACACAGGGTGCCAAAAAAATGTATACACATTTTAAGAAAGGAAAAAAGCTATTAAAATTGTAATACATATATATATACCGAAAACAGAAAATGAATACAAGTCACATTTGACTTCTGCAATTACAGGAGGTGCTCAAAGTGGTTACCATCAGCATCCAGGCACTTCTGATTACAGTGAACATCTCTTAAGATGTGAATACATTTTTTTCAGTATATTAAGTTAGATGCAATATAGTTTTAAATTATTACAAAGAGGAGAAAGGGCAGAAAATACCAAAAATGTTAGGAGTAACATCAATTAAACTTTATTCAAGTATCTTAGAAATTGTAACAAAACACAAGGTTTATTTTTACAAAATTCAAATACCATCAATATTTCAAAAACATATTTTCTGTATCAAAATATACTCTTAAGAATTCTACAAAATATAAACCAAACTATAATACAGACAGCAGATCAGAAACTGCCTAGGAGCAGAAATGCAGGCATTGACTTCAAGAGGACACAGGGAAACTTTCTGGGGTGATAGCAATGTTCCAAGTCATAAATGTGGTGACAGTTGCACAGCTGTATACTTTTATCAAAACTCATCACACTGCCCACTTAAAATGCACACAGTCTGTTGTAAGTAAATTAGACCTAGACAAAATTGATATTAAAAAATACATCGTAATAGCCAATCATGGCTGATAATCACTATAATTTCCTAAGAACTTTTATGTAAACTAATGTTTCTAACACAAGGTTAAAGATATTATGAGGAAAAACTAGCTGTGTGAAAGCATTAGTTTACAGGTACCCATCACATTAACCTCTTACTAAGCTCAAGATACTGCCACCTACACTGTACATTACCTCATTTTACTGGTTAGTCTTTTTTCCTGAATTAGTCTTTAATGCTAAATAAATAAATAAGTGCCACATATTTATTTGCATTCTCCAAGATATGGCCCAATTTGTTTCATAAAACCAAGTTTTTATATATTGACTTATACCATGCAATAGTTCAGACAAGTAGTTATGTCTTTCTTAATAATAAAAAAGCACACAGATTTCAAAAAAGTATAAGCTATTCTTATACTAGATACTACTAATATTTCTCATACTAGATATTACTTTAGAAGATTAATAGAAACTACTTCATAACCATATCATTTCATTTTTTAAAATGTAAAATTTTAAAATAGCCAAAATAAACTTACAGAACTAGCTATTATACAAAAGTACAGTTCTTTTGAAGAGCAAATATTACTGTTTTATTTTTTCCATTGTGACACTTTCCACTGCAAATTTTGCTAAAATGATTACAAAAATGTATTAACTTTTTAAAATATGAAATACTGTCTCACACTTAATGATCAAAATTGGTTTGTGATAACTTGCTTCTCACCAAAGACGATTTACATCTTTGTGATGAAAAGGTGCTCAATCATCATATGTTATTAGGTTATTGCAAACTAAAACAATGAGATACCACTACATACTTAGAAAAGCTAACATCCAAAACACTGACAACGCCAAATACTAAAAAAGATGTGGAACAACAAGAACTCTCATTCACTTCTAGAGGAACTACAAAATACTACTGCCACTGTTAAGGACAATTTTGCAGCTTCTTACAAAATTAACCATATTCTTTCCATACAATCCTGCAACTGTGCTCCTTGGTACTTGTTCAAATGAATTGAAAATGTATGTATGTGCAAAAACCTGCACAAAAATGAATTTAGTGGCTTTACTCAAAATTGCCAAAACTTGGAAGTAACCAAGATGTCCCTCAAAAAGTAAATGGAAAAACAAACTATAGTACATCCATACAATAGAATATTATTTAGTACTAAAAATAAATGAGCTTATCAAGCTGTGAAACACAGGGAGGAACACATATAGCTAAGTGAAAAAAAGCCAATGTGAAAATATTGCAAAAGTTTAAGATTTCAACTATATAACATTCTGGAAAAGGCGAAACTATGAAGACAACAAAAGGATCAGTGGTGCCAGGGATTCTGAGGGAGACAAAGAAGAAAGGATGCACAAGTAAAGAACAGAGGATTTTTAGGGCAGTGAAACTATTCTGTGGTATGCCTAAAAAGGTGAGTACATATCATTATACATTTGTCAAAACCCACAGAATATGCAGTACATAGAGTGAACCTTAATTTAAGGACTGTAGTTGATGATGATATATAAATGTTGGTTCGTCGGTTGTAACAAACACACCAATAAGGGTGATGGGAACGTTGATGGTGGGAAAGGCTGGAGACAGGAAAAGATAAAGTCTATGAATTATTTAATTAATTGCATAAGACATAATTTATTTCCACTATAAAGTCCAGATCTTGTGCAGTTTAATATGATAATGTAATGCACTGATTCTCCTGGTCATACAACCAAAAGTATACACCTTTTCTTTAAAACATATCAGATCTTTGAAAAATATCTTTCTCCAAGAGAAATTGAGAGTATATTTTTAAAAATTCATGCTTGAAGACCTTACAATACAAAAAATATGAAGGAGTTGCCAATTTTAAAATATATTAAACATTATCAAGTTTAATTTAGACATCTGCTTTCAAAAACAAAAACTAAAGTCCAGCGTTAGGATCTTTCACCAAGAGATTCTTAAGAGCCCAGACATAGCAAATCAACTAAAAAAGAAAGAAAGAAAGAAAAAGGACAGAAGGAAGAAGACACTATTACCCCAGTCTCTACTCCAGAAACAAACTGAAATAAAAAAGAATGAAAAATATTGAATACTTCATCACGAATGAAACAAAGACACAGTTAAAACCACAAACTATTTTTTTTAATCTGCCAAATTATGTGATATCTGGAATCAAAGTGAGGAGTAATGCTGAGAACCAAACCACACCTCCTCAGATCTCAAGAAGAATAAAGACATCCCTAAAGTGGAATGTTTATAAACTCCATTCCAGTAAACTCTGATTGGAGTTACGATATTTGCTTTCTAAGTAGAGAAGAATATGAAAGGTTTCTCCAGAAAAATGTCTACACCCAGAAGGACAGAGGAAAAACCAACAAGACACTTGTACTGTCAATGACCTATCTTCCTAGCTCAGAGTGACTGAGAAGTGGGGTCAAAGAAAGGGGAGGCAACTATCACCAGACTACTTACTACTACACAGACTCCTGTGACTCACAGGCCTGAAAGTCAGAGTGACCTTCACAGCCCTACAAACTGAAGTGAGACATGTCCCCAGAGCCAAAGAAATACATTAGGTTAAGGAGTATTTGAGATAACAAACCCAAACGGAAATACAAACTGATGTCATTTATCCCTCCCTCTCTACCGCTCAATACATGCATCTGACCTTACACTTTTTTCAGGCAATACCTGTTCTGAATAAAATTCAACTCTTTCAAAAATGAGTAACAACCAGAAAGGAGTCAGCAAAGAAGCAATACAGAACTACAAATGACTGGGGTGGAGAGATACAGGCAAATAGCAAATTAAGAAAAGAAACTATCATAGGAAATAAAAGAACTTACACAAATAATTTTCCACAGTCTAAAAAAAATTATAAAGAATATGAGCTCCTCAAAGTAAATGGGCTCAAAGAAATTTATGAAATGTCTAAGAAAAGACAACTAAAGGAAATAAAAAAGCAAATCGGCAGGGTAAGAGGAAAGCTGGAGACAGAAAAAAAATCACATAAAGCTACCAATTAAAAAAACAACAAAAAGAACAGATACTCAGTACTAAAACAGGGAAAGAAGGCACAAGCATTAAAAAAAATGACATAAAATGAAATGAATAAGAGGGGAAATGAAAAATATAGAAAGTTAATAAGATCCAGTTAATACATACTTAATATTCTTATAAAAAAATTTTTAATGGAACAGAAAAAAAAGGCAAAGATGTAACAGAAGAAAACATTTTGGGGAAAGGAAGAAATACTTTTAAAAAAATGTTCCAGAAAAACTGCATTTCAGGCAATTAACACACTAAAATATATTCTTGTTAGGTTGTAGAATCTAAGAGAGAGAAAACATAAAAATAAATATGAATTAATTAGATATCCCAAGAGGAAAATAAACTCTGGCCTTAGACTTTTCTAAGACATTAATTACTATTATCTGGAGATGGTAGGGCAATGTCTAATGCCAAAGTTCTAAGGCAAAGATATGAAACCCAATTAAGTGCTGCCCAACCAATCTGATCATAAGCTTAAAAACAACCTACAAACACTATCAAGCTTTCAATTACTCAAGAAATACAACATCCTTGAGCTCTTTGTAAGAAAAAAGTATATACACAAATAGGTAGATATATAAATAGAGAGATATAGATATCACCAAATAAGAAAAGAGAACTATCTGATCATTAAATTCAGCCAGCCAAGAAATGAATAAAAATAAAGAATAAAAAAATAAAGTAGAGATATGTGTTGCTATAAACAATGACTAAGTGATTTTTGTAGGCTGGACATAAAGCAGATTCTTTGTCTTCTGAATGAATAGGTTTTTACAGAAAGAAGCCATATTCTCATGATATGATTAATATACTAGGCTACTTTAATGCCACTTCCCACTATCAAGTGCAAAAATAAAAAGAATAAAAATGTACACCATAAATATCTGTCTGGGGATGGGGAGACACCTCTTATCATCAAGGGTGCCTGAACGAAGCATTTTGGTATGCCTAACCCCTCACAGTACCCCATGATACCGTAATAAAATAAATAAATAAAAAATAAATTAATTTTTAAAAAAAAGAAAAAAAAAAAGAAACATCTGAGTCCCAACCTATACTCCTTGCATTCTCCATGCATTTTTTTACTATTTCATGATGACAGCAGTTTGGGCCCCAAAAACCTGGACTTCAAAAGAGTACTTTAGTTAGACTAAGTGAAATTTTATTACTTATCCCATTTTCTTAATATTGCCTGGATTTTTTAACAATCAGACCAGATATCCTTCACAGTTGAAGCACAAATAAAAGCAAAAGAGGCTGTCTCTACAAATTTTAATTTTAATTTGCTAACAGCCATGAATGGGAAAGAAAAATGCAAGCTAAAACAGCAGATGTTACCAATAGTATCAATACCAAACACCTTTAAGAAGCGTCATCATTGAAGGATGCATGGGGAATTTCTTAAAGTGGTTTCTGTGAACTTTGCTTCCTGGGAACTTCAGAAAGGCAAACACTCTTGCATGCTTGTAGACTGCAAGTACCATGATGAAAAAACATTGCTGACCTGACAATTAAGATGGTTTAGAGGCTGGGTACTATACATTGTACCACAAGCAAGATACATAGGTGATAATTTGATCATGAGACGCATGATTCTTTTTTTTTTTTTTTTTTTTGAGTTGGAATCTCACTCCGTCACCCAGACTGGAGTGCAGCGGCCGGCCGCTCCCGGCCGCCGCAGCCTCAACCTGCTGGGCTCCGGCGATCCTTCTGCCTCAGCCTTCCAAGTAGCTGGAACTACAGGCGCGCGCTACCACGCCCGGCTGATTTTTTGATTTATTGTAGAGATGAGGTCTTGCCAAGTTGCCCAGGCCCGTCTCGAACCCGCGGGCTCAGGCAATCCACTCACCTCAGCCTCCCAAATGTGTGGGATTACAGGCTGAGCCACTGAGCCCAGCTGAGATGCATGATTCTAATCAATATGTCAAAGAAAAAAATAAGGCAGAAGAATGCAACATGCAGCATGTGCTCTGATGGCCTTGGAACAAGGTGGCACAGACTGGAAGCTGGAAGAGGGGTGAAGTGAAGGAGATGGCAGGATGCAGAACTGATACATGAGGTCTTTCTGCTAAATCAGATTCCTCCACCTAATTTCCACCTTTAGCTTTCTGTGGACTAGCCCAGGTACAGAAACATTAAAAGAAGTCATAGAGGTAACACTCAAATTGCACCTGTCACCAGCCACCTCCTCTCCACAGAGGATACCTAGTACACGAGACTTATGTCTGGGCAAGGACTCAGTGCTGCCATGTACTCCTCTGTCCACTGTCTCACAATCAAACCTCTTTATTTTTGGACAGGTGACACCTTAAGGCTCAAACACATGGAAGTGCTAAGAAATGATTAAGTATTTTTCTGCACCCTTAATTCCTGTGGTTATTGGTAGATGTGAGCTTTATGTATATAATAACCTTCCCTTAGCTGTATCACCCCCCAGTTAAATTGCAATTTTTCTTCTCTGATAAGTCCAGGTCAGCCATACATGAAAGCAACTGCCACACTGATAGCATTCATCACCATCTGGGCTGAGGTGAACAGTTTAGCACTGTTCAAAGATTTCTTGTAGGCCTTTATTGAGCTACTGAACGTCCCACCTCTAGGCATTGTTATACGTGAAACATAACCTTCATTTAACAAAGCCACTTAGACTTTTTTTCTGTTACTCACATTCAAATATAGTACCATCAAATTAATACTCTATTCTTACAATGTGTTAAAAAGAACCCAACTTTTCTATGTCCAGATCTGACATTGGAAAGATTTTCCACTGAGAGAACTCCAAGCCCGCCATGATTCCCTCTGCAGGTGATCCACTGAGGAGGAAATGGCATTTTGGAAGCCAAACATTTTAGATTATCTGTAAATGTAAATATGTCTATATTTCTTTATATAGTTATATAAAACACTTGCATTTTATACAATATATGAAAGATATAGCTTATACAATGTATTTATATTAAATGTCAAATTTACGCATCTACTCACACATAAAATAAATACATATTAAGAAAATACAGAGACCATGGCAACACAGTCATAAGAGAACCTGAGGTCGCCACCCTCAGCATCATCACGAACTGAAAGATTGAGGGAGCACAAAGCAAAATTGCAGACAATCACAGAGTCTGTGAATGTGGATGTGGCAGAGAAAATCTGGATGCAATCACGTTAGTATGGAAGGTACTGCTTAGTATTCGCTTCAGGGAAAAGAAGAGTATGAGACAGAACTGTTTTCTTGCAGAAGGTACACTTTGAAATGCCAATTGTGTAACAATGCTTTTGAATACAGGCTGGAGAGGGTTTTGCTGGGAATTAAAATTAAAATACAAAATCAAAAGGGACACAGTTTAGATTCTTTTCATTTTCATTCACGCTAAATACTGAAGTCCTGACAATAGTACAAGGGTCCTTGAAAAAAAGAATTTTATTTTTTTCAAAGTAAGGATAACTAAAACTCTCCATTAGAATAAGTAGGCATAGAGGCAATAGCATAGTGTTTAAACTATCATCTATTTAATCTACAAAATCACATATTTTTTCCCCATTTTGTACCAACAGATGGGAAAAAAAATAGGGCTGAAGTATCATATGGGGAATAAAATTTGACTTAAAGGAAAACTGTCTGATATATAAAGATGTCAATGATAACTGTACATTCATGTCAGCAAGATGAAACCCTGCCTGGTGTGAGTGAAGTAACAAAAATATTTGCATCTTATATTTTTCTACTCCTAATGCTATTTAGCTTGCCATCCATTTACTTGCATTGGATAGTAATATTTCCTGATTTCCTGATTGCCATGGTATCAAAAATATTTTTAAAAAGAGTTATTCTTTTTAAGAAAAGTTGTTATTAAAAAGGCTGAAAGATCGGTCCAATAATAGCACAGAGTGTTGCAGTTTAGCCAGGGTATTGAATACCCCATGTAACTGAAAGTCTATCCATTTAATACCTATTTGCCACTGTGCTGGAAGAAGGTATGAGAAATCTGTCTAGGAGAGTAATTTGAAAGGCTCAACAGCAAATTAATATCACAATTTATCGCATCTTTTAAAGGACTCATGCTTCAGAGTAAATTTCAGCTGAGCAATATATACAGAGCTTCCATGAGAACTATTTTAATTACTCTGTAGGCAATGAAACTTACAAATAAAAGACCCTAGATACTGTTAGATATTATTAAGTATCATTTTAACCATAGACTCTATAGTAAAGTGCATCATAACTAAGAAATGACAAAAAAATTTTCTGTGAATTAAACTTGAAATCTATAAAAAGCAGAGTTGATGGATGAAAGTCGTAAGAAATCATATGTCTGGAGACTATGAAAATATGAAACAATAGATAGACCATCCCTGTTACCTTTTTAATGAAAATATCTTATTTTTAATTCTTTTATATGTTAAATCAGTGATAAAATTATTAGCCTTTTTGCTAACATTAAGTTTAATTGCCAAATGAATGTACTAATGGTAGAAAAATAAAAAGTAAGAATAAGCCAAAAGAAAGAAAATCTCATTTAGAGAGAAAAACTATTGTTATCAATATTTTTATTTGTTACAGTTTCTACCTTATTTATTTTATTTTAAAGCAAAACATTTTAAACATTAAAAACATTGAGATTTTTTTCTTTATGGTTTCTAAATATCTTATTTATTTTATTTATTCTATTTATTTTATTTATTTTAATTTTTTTATTTTAAAGATGTGGGGTACAATTCAGGGTTAGGTGTACAAATGTTGATGAGGTGTGCCCCCCCTTCCCCAGGCAGATTCCCACTACTGAAAATTCTGTTTCCTCCCCACCCCCACCCTGAGTTCTCTGCTACTGCCAATAATTTTCTTATAGTATCACAATAATTGTTCAAGGTCTGCTTATGAGTGAGAATATGTGATACTTAGTTCTTTGTTTCTGTGATAGATCACTCAGTATTATAGACTCTAAGTCCATTCAAGTTGCTGTGATGTTCATAACTGTGTCCTTATTTATGACTGAGTAATACTCCATCATGTATATGTACCACATTTTTTTATTCAGTCTTCTTTCAATTGGCAGCACAGTTGGGTTTTGCTATTGTGAACAATGCTGCAATAAACGTGTGCAAGGTACCCTTTTCACAGAGTGATTTGAGTTCCTCTGGGTATATTTCCAGTTGGGGGATTGCGAGGTTGCATGGAAGGTCAATTTTTAGATCTTTTAGGAATCGCCAAACCTTCCACAGAGGTGGTATTAGTTTACACTCCTAACAACAGTGGAGAAGTGTTTTCTTTTCCCGGTATCCTTTTCCAGCATCTCTTGTTTTTTGTGTTATTGGTAATGGCCATTCTGAGTGGAGTTAGGTGATAGCTCAGTGTAGTTTTATTTTTAT
>CAUYQG010129817.1:0-13751 GCA_963574415.1 Tarsius wallacei
GCTGAGGCGGAAGGATCGCTGGAGCCCAGCGGGTCGAGGCTGCGGTGGCCGGGAGTGGCCACTGCACTCCAGTCTGGGTGACAGAGTGAGACTCCAACTCAAAAGAAAAAAAAGAAAATACAACAGCAGCAACAAATAGCACCTCTCACAGTAAAATATTTTTCTCTCCAACCTCACCTGTATTAACCATTAGGTGTTTCCAGATGAAGAACATGCTTTTTAAATGCCACCTGATTCCTGCAATCCTTTATTCTTTAAAATTTACACCCTTTTATAGTAAGATTACAACACACATGGAACATTGTTTTCTTCATAATTCCTTTGAGCCAATATATCTATGTATGAAAATATAAACTGCCCTCAGAGGAACACCTGATACTGCCCTAAAAACAGATGTCCATCCAGCAAACCAAGAGCTAGGTTCCTGCTCCTTGTACACTAATTAATTTTCTCGAGCTGTGTTTATTTTGGAAAAAAAATCAGTTCCATCTTACAAATGATATTTGCCCTCTGAAAACATGATGCTTTGCTCTACACTAGAATGTGATGTCATACATGGAGAGACTAGACAGGGTAAAAAGTGATCTCAGAGGAAGGGCTGAAATAAGAGAATTGTCTGCTCAAACTTTGATGATCTGAAGATGGTAACAAAAAATTAATAGGAAATATTGATCAAAAATATTATTCTTTTCTATCAAACTACTAGTGTTCTACTCCTCAAAAAACTTCTCACTCCTCGAAGGCTACCTCTACCAGGGGAAAGGATGAGAGAGTTATATCTTTCCCAATAAATAAATAAATATAGTACCAGATAGGCAAAGGAGATACCAACAAAAGAAAAAGTATCTTCACAAAAGCACTGTCCCCACACAAACAGCAACAGGTACAATTGATAGGGCCTCCAATCCCGTTGTATCAAAGTCAGAATAGGGAACTTCCTCTTCCAGTAATGGCACACAAGAAATTAGGACCAACTTGCCCAAAAAGGACAACTAAAAATATTGGATAAAGTATTTTAAAAACATTCTCTTAAAAGCCTCAGAGAAGTATCAACATAACAAGGAACTACAAGACCAAATTCTAGAAGATCAGAACCCTGCTGGGTAAATTGAGTGACCAGGAATATTTGCTAATTGGGCAGAAGAGGTTGTGAAATTGAGCTTCTTAACAGCTCCAAGGGAAAAGGGAGAGTCACGAAAAAGTCAGTTATACCAAAGATGGAGAATACAATGAACCACTCAGACTCACCTGTGGCCCCAAAGGCTACAGTTCTGAGAAAGTGTGAACCAAGAGTGAACCAGCTCTCAGGTAGACCCACAGCCTCCTGGCAGCAACAGGTCGTGTAGGGCAGCTCAAGCTTTGAACCCAGACAAAGCCAGGAACAATACCCTACCCCTGGCAGAGTGAAAAGAACCCTCCGTGAAGGATGACCAGATCCATGAGCACATGACATGAATGACAGCCAGCAGAAGCAACCAAGACAGAGATCGCCTTCAAATACTGAAAAACCTCAGCTGTGTACTGCAACACAACTACACTACGACACTCAAAGAAACTCAAAACAAAGGCTGAAAATTCAGAGAGGAATTGGAAGCTACAAAAATAAAAATAGATGGCAGACCTGAGAAAGAACCAAATAGAAATTCTGGAACTGAAAAAAGTCGTAATCAAAATTAACAAATCAGTGGAAAGATTTAACAACTGATAAGATACAACTGAACAGAGAATTAAGCCATGTCAGAAAAACTATCTAGAATATATCACAGAAACAAAAAGCAGACAGAAGCACCATGTGAAGACGTCACAGCTGACAATAATTTAGAGGAAATAAAAGACATCAATCCAAGGACTCAAGAAAACCAATAATTCCCCAGCAGCATAGATGAGAAGAAATCCACACTCACACACATCACAGTGAAACTGCAGCAAACCAAAGACAATTTTAGAGAAAGAAATACAGATGATCTTCAAATGAATCACCCCCTAGGCAGTGGCTTCTCAGCAGCAATACTCCTGACAACCCTGTGAGGTAGGTACTATTATTATTTTCATTGTATAAAGAGACTGGAGCACAAAAAGGTCAAAAAACTTGCCCAAGGCTACACAGCGAACTAGGATGCAAACCTAGACAAGTCTGACTCAAAGTCCACACTCATAGCTACTATTGCTGAACAACCTCCCGCACTATCAAACTGCCATTAAGAACCTATCATGTGGCTGGATCACACTACTACAGACAGTTATGTGGTCAAGAGTATCTATATTATGTACTTTTACAGCCTGACCTAGAAAGAAAATACAGCTCATGATGTTCAGCCAAAAGGCACTTTCGGAGTCATGATACGGCTCCTGTAGCTTTTCACGTCCCCTCCCTGAACCTGTGAAGAGGAACCCCAGTGGCCCCAGGAAACATATCTTGTCTTCTGGACTTGTCAGCAAATCCTGAGCCCACCAATGACCCAGGCTAAAAAGTCAGTCCAAGACAATTATAGATCATCCAAAGTCCCTACCCTGACTGTGTAGCCCAGAGACGGAGCTATCACGGGGCAGGCAAGAATGCAAAAGTCATTCTCACATGGGAAAAAAACCTCTGCTTTAACTCAGGGAGACCTAAGTTAGTGAAGAAGAGGGGCTGGCACGCCAGAATCTCAAGAGGACTTGTTCTTTAAGTAGTAAAAATGGACATCTGTATCCAGGAGCATGGCTCTTAGAAAAAATATTCCTGTCCCAGGTCCCTCAGTCTCATCCAGCCCAGGGCAGGAGGGCTTTACCCCTCCCTGAATTATCACAGAGGGAGAAAGCAAAGGGGAGTAATGGGGGCCCATCAACAGTGAGAGCAAGGATTTCTCAATTATGTAGCCTTGTTTCAATTCCCAATGTTAAAAAAGAAAAGGCTTGAAGAAGTTATTGAACAATTCTATCTCTTAATTTGTAAAACATGGACAATACTATGCACCTCACAGATTGTTGTGAAGATGGAAAGGTAGCAAGTCCATCTAAAGAGCCTACCACACAGCCTGATATAGAGTTGACATGCAATAAATGCTAATTTCTTATTCCTTTTCCCAGATTGGTGAGAAAGAAGCAGCACACGTTGTTCCCTGTAGACATTAGTCTTATGATGTCACTTTTCTTTTAAGATAGGGGCAATGGAGAAAAGCAGTAATTCAGTAATTATATAACAGGGATGTGTGCATGCAGCCTGACCAACAGAAGAAACCTCTGCACATATCTTCTTGTGCAAAGCCTGCATCAACTTGTAATTGTTTTTGTTTTCACAAACCTTTGTGGCTTCTAAAGAATCAAATCCAAGCCTGCAGACACTTCAGCCAAATGGTTTCTTTTGTTCTGGAATGCTTACCCCTCAAAATTTAATTCCTCTAATTTTCATCAGTGGAAAATGAAGTGCTTCTTAAGTGGCATGCTTCAGGTAAACAAGAATAAATGGCCTTGACAGCTGATAAGGCTGGATGCTGCTAACACCTTCCCCATACTCCTTATTCTGCCTGGTAATTGCTGCAAATGTGGCATACTGCATCCCACACATTTCTGAGACATCCATTACTTCAGAAAATGCTGCCAGGTAAATTAAGGACAAAGACAAAATCCTTCATTCTAAATTTTCCTGATTTCTCCTTGGATTATAATGCTTTATTTCAAGGGATTTTTTTTGTTTTTTGGGGGGTTTTTTTTTGCCACTTGGTAGATATAGCCATTAAAGTTCAGAGAGTCTGAACTATGCCAGAGTCTACACAGCCTTGTTCAAAAACCAAAGACCTGGACTGGGATTCAACTTTGCCATTCATAAGCTATGTGGCCTTACACAACTTATTTAACCTCTCTGAGCCCATTTCCTTGTCTTTCATAATAATACAGCACCACTATGAGAAAGTGGACAGTGTTTGTGGTATACCTTTTGAAAACAGAAAACAATTTAATGCAGCTTTTTCTGTTGTGAAAATATGGATCATCATATCTGCTTCTTATTTGGATAGAACTTATCAACTACTAGTGGAACCATCTGAAAAATTTGTTGAAGATGTAAAGAGTTTTCCAGCCTGATCCTAATTATATACATGAATGAATACTGGGAATCCATGGATATTAGTCCACTTGGGCTGCCATAACAAAATACCATAGACTGAGTGACCTAGCAACAAAAATTTCTCTCTTCACAGTTCTAAAGGCAGGAAAGTCCAAGATCAAGGTCTGGCAGAGGTGGCTCTTGACGAGGGCTCTTTTGCTGGCTGGCAGACAGCCACCTTCTTACTGTGTCCTCACATGGTGGGGAAAGAGAAAGAGAGGGAGCTCTCTGGTGTCTCTTCTTATAAGGACACTAATTTTATTGGATCAGGTCCACCCTTGTGACCTCATTTAACCTTAATCTCCTCTTTAAAGACTCTGTCTCCAAAATAGAGTCACATAGGAAGTTAGCCCAAAGCCTCACATTTGAGATGTAAATTTACAGAGATTTTTCTGGCATAAGTAGATTTTCCCTTTCCCGACAGACAAGCCACATCTAATATGTTGTGTGTGTGTGGCAGATGATGTCCTTGCTTTCTTGCAGTAGCTGCGCACGGAATTGTTTTCTGAGTGATGATATATCCTGGGGTGAGGAAGTTTCTGTCACTCAAGGCCAATAATCCATATTGTGGACAGGAAAGAAATTGAAACTCATTAAACAACAACAACAAAACTAATTTAATTTAGGGTTTCTTAATTCTTGAGGCTACAAAGCATCCCCCTCAGGACACAGTAACACTCTCTCTTTGCTCCCTGACCAAATAGGAAGCTCCTGGTTCAAGTGCACCTTGGCAACAATATTTGCTATGACTTCAACCAATATATATTGGGCAGTTCCCATAAACCAGGCACTATTTTAGGCCCTTGGAATTCAACAGTGAATAAAAGGGCCATAGTCCCTGCCTTCACTGAGCTTGCAATCTAGTTAACACTCACTATCCCTCACCTGACACTTCTGCCAAGAACACTCCTTGGTTTCAGGGTCAGGGCTGGGTTTGGGACAGTAACTTTGGAAGTTCACCCCTCTGCACTTCTGTTTCCTCAGCTGTTCCCTGAGGGATGAGCAGGCGTGGCCTGGATGTGCTGTTCGATCCAAACACCACCACATGGGTAAAGTGCCTTGGGATTTTTTCTGTTACCTGCTTGTAAGTAACATCAGACTTTCTGCATGAGTCTGGACGGCAAACTTGCTGAATATCCACTATGTATAATGATTCAGAGAAACCAAAGCAGCCTAAGGGTGAGACAATGAGGCAGCCTGGGGTAGGAGGCAGAAAGGATCCCAGTTATCAGACTAGGACATGATTTCCACCTTTCTTGATTGAAAGCAGATCTCTACAGAACTCTGGCTCCCAGGAAGGGGACAGGGCACATTAAACACAACATACATGAGGAAGACTAGGCTCATCCCAAGTGCTGCAGTGCCCTTCCCCACCGTATAATGAGTATAGAGTTACTATGCAGAGATTTCACAAGGCTAAAGGATGCTGTGTGTGGAACATTCAACCTAAGGCCTGGCACATGGTGCATGCTCTATGCAGAGCAGCCAGGCCCTCAGCAGGTCACCACAGAGCCTGGCTCAATGCCTACTCTGGACTAAGGGTCATGTCTGTGGCCCCTGGGGCTATCAAGGATGCAGTCATTATAACATAACATGGAAAGAGACCCATGTGAGAGTGACATGGCCCACGTATGGGACACCAAGGGACCCCAGGCATGCCTCTCCCAGTAGAGCCCTGGAACAGAGGGAAGGAGTCTCACAAAGGAGCTGGAGTTGAGAAGTACAGACCTAGAAGAAGAGGACAGAGGTATATCTGTGGATCACCAGGGCCTGGCGGGGACAGAAGGATCTCAGAAGGCCAGCCAGAAGGTCTCATAATTCTGAGGGCGGAGTGCTCTCCAGAGAGACCATGTTTTGGAGTCCACTAGGGCCCTGTTGTATGAGGTCTAGAGGAAATTCCCACAGCACAACAATGAACATTAATCATCTTCTTTGTGTATTATATTTATGTGGAAAACACTATGTATGATCTGTACATAAATTTAATTCTTATAACAGCCTGTGTGATAGGAACTATTATTATCCCTAATTTACAGATATAAAATAGAGGCATAGACAGGCTAAATAACTTGCCCAAGGTCACACAGGCAGACCTATGACCTGCAGAGGTCAAACCTAGAGTCTGAGGAGCTCTTATCCAACAAGTATACCTCACTGCCCACTGTCTCCTTTCCCTCATAAAGCTCAGCCATGTTCCTCAGCAAGCTCAGTTCTCCAGCCTGCTCCAACAAATCAGGGGTTGGCAAACTTTTCCATAAAGGGCCAGATAGCAAATATTTTTGGCTTTGCAGATCATTTGGTCTCTGTCACAACCATTCGACTCTGCCATTGTGAAAGCTGTTGTAGACAGTAAGGAAATAAATGAGTATAGCTATGCTTCAATAACACATTGTTTATGATTACTGAAAGTGGAATTTCAGATAATTTTCACCTGTCATAAAATATTCTACTTCTAATTTGTTTTCAACCAGTTAAAAATGTGAAAGTCTTTCATATGCAAGAAAAAAAAATAGTAGATGCTAAGGGAAAAGTTATATGGAATATTCTTTAAATTGCTTAAAATGAAATCCAAAAAATTCCTCCTCCTTCCAGTTTGTAGCTGCTATTTGAGTTATGTCTAAGATAGGTCCAAAAGCAATGAGCTAGAACATTGTCATTTAGGCTTTGCATGAGTGTAGCTACTCTCTATGGTTTGAATAAGATATTCTCCTACTCTCCATGCTAGCAAGATGCTATACAAACTAACAAAGGCTTAAAAAATAAATAGTGTCTTAAATAAAATAAAATACTTTTCTGGAGAAAGGTTTTTTTTGAGAACATCAAGATAAGATGGAAAAGTGTACTGAAATCAGTCATTGCTTTGTAACTTTTCAATGACTTTATATGTAAGATAATTAGAGTTTTAAAAGAAGCATGTGAGTAATATCATTATCATTAACAAAAATGATTTATTAAGCATCCACAATCTCTCTGATCCTAAGAAAGACAAGGCCCAGTCCTTTGAGCCTGAGTTTGCTTCAGTCCCACCTTCACCTTTGCTTGTGTCATCTAATCTGATCCTCCAGTACCCTTCCTGTCGCAGTGGTGGTGGTGGTGATGGAGGGTCTTATTCAGCTCTCCCGCACTCCCTTGCTTCCTTCTCTCAAGTTCAGACCAAACATTAACCATTTAATCAAGCAGAAAATGATGCAGGAATGGTGGTGGGAATGTAGCACGTTGTAGGCACTTTGGAAAACAATTTGGCAATGTCTTAAAAAGTTGCCTACAACCCTGAATCCATTCTCCTGTATCTACTCAAGAGAACTATGAAAACATATATCCACACAAAATGCAAATGTCCACAGCAAGAAACTGTAAACAACTCAAATGTCCATTAACTGATGAAGGGATGTGGTCTAACCATATGATAGAATGCTACCCAGCAATAAAAAGGAACAAAGTACTTACACGTGTTACAACCTGAATGAACCTTGAAAACATTATGTTAAGTAAAAGAACTCAGACAGAAAAGACTGCATATTGTATGGTTCCACTTATATGAAATTTCCAGAAAAGTTAAAACCAACAGAAAGAGGATCAGTGGCTTTCTGGGTCTGGGAGTGAGAAAGAGCTCAATTGTAAACAGGTACGGGGGATCTTTCAGGGGTGATGGAAATGTTCTAAAACTGGATTGTGGCAATGTTAACATAGCTACATAAATTTACTAAAATTCATTAAATGGTATACTTTAAATAGATAGACTTCATGGTATATGAGTTATAACTCAATGAAGCTGGTTGTTTTTTTTTTAATACAGTGATAACTCCTAAAAGGCTTACTCTAAATACAGATAATCTATTTTGGTTGTATAGATGGCTCTGTCCAGAGTTATTACATTTTTATCTATGGAAATACCACAGAAGGCACCTTCTGAGAAGCTCCCCTTGCCCACAAAGAAGTTAGGCTCAAGCTACTGAATTATAATTACCAAGTTCTCCAAGAACTTCTCCCACCAACATCACTGTAGGCCTTAATTAAAAGAGACCACTTTTCTAAAATAGAGTAAACATGTTATAGTTGATATCAAAAAGTATGATTAAGTCCTTGTTTGGTATGTCTTAGAATGTGAAATCTAATGAGAAAAAGAAATTTCACTAATGTTTTAATATAAAACTTCTAATAGGAGGGGTTGATGTCTTACCTAAAGTCTCATTAATAAGTTCTAACCACGATAAACTGAACCTCAAAATCATACTTATTACTTTATCAAATTAGAAATGTATCTAGCTTATTTTAAAGGTTTACAAATGGCTTAACTCCAGACAGTTCTGGACTCTGCTGTTTTGCTTGTCTATTTGTTTGAGTCTAATATCCTGCACAACTAGAGCTCTTTGAAAGACACTTGACAATATGCTGATGCAGATGACCTATTGTCAAACTGAGAACGGGTACCTTCTCCCTAAGCACCCTTGCTCCTGACACCTGGCCATCTTTCTTTTCTCTAATACTCTGTGAAATGAACACTACCAACCTTTCCCACCTTTACTGGATAACTTCAAGGTGGAAACTGTCATCTAATCTTTTTGAAATGAAAATCCACACTTTTCATGAACATAGTCCAGTCTCTCACCCTGGGTAACTTACAAACTTTCCACACATCCTCTAAGAGGCATGGGCCCCTCTGGCTTCTGCTGTCTTGTGAGGACCTTCAGATGAGGTTGAACATGTTCCTGTTCAGAGCACGCATTCTTGTAATAACCCAGGCTTGTCTCTTCAGAACGCTCTTCTACTTGGGTGGCTTTTAGAGCAGGTTTGTTTATCACCACTGCTGGTCCATTATCCCTGGGAACACAATGTTCTGTAGGGGGCCCTCGAGTAGAGGAACACAACAGCAGCGCTTCTATGTCAGTCTCTCCAAGTGTATTGAAGTTTAAGTGTTTTGCTTCCTTCATCAGCTTCCTTTAGAACAAGCTCTCCAATCACGGCACAGAAGTCAAAACGAAGCCATTTTTTGTATTTTGTTTTAGTCATTTGACTGATAGTTTTTCAGAAGGGCAATTTAAATTTTAATTAAAATTCAAGACGGGCGCAGTGGCTCACGCCTGTAATCCCAGCACTTTGGGAGGCTGAGGTTAGAGGATTGCATGAGCTCAGGGGTTTGAGACCAGCTAAGCAACATGGCGAGACCTCATCTCTACAAGAAATCATAAAATTAGCCAGGTGTGGTGGCACACACCTGTAGTTACAGCTCCTTGGAAGGCTGAGGCGGAGTGATCGCCTGAGCTCAGCAGGTTGAGGCTGCAGTGGCTGTGAGCATGTCACTGCACTCCACTCCAGCCTGGGTGACAGAGTAAGACTCTGACTCAAAAATTAAGAAAATTAAAAAAAAATACCCAGAGGACACAGGAGTCTTGTAGACGCGATTGATTCTACTCATGTATAAAGAAAGTAAGTGTAACCTACAGCTTAGCCTGGTGCACGTAGCCCTGTCATCGGACAGATAATCCTATGCTAACATATTCTCCATCACTGGGAACTAGTTATTAATATATTTCCAGTATAATATTCAATATAAAATGCTATACCCACACTAATTATTCAAAAATATTCAAATTTAAATTAACTAAGCTGACAATTATTCAGTCCTCATTTTATACAATAAGTATTGTGAAAGGGAATAAAGAAAAAGAATACATCATTCTTTCCTCCAAGAAGCTTTCTGATTTGCATTTCCACAAAATACAATTATTTTGTCTTTCAAGTATAGTTTTCTAAATATGAACTGGTAAAATGTTCAAGGAGTCTTTTGAATAATATGTAGTAACAACTAAGCAGCATTTTCATAAATAAGCATGTTTACAAAACCTTCTGTGAAGTGACCAGATTGCTATTCATTTCAGTAAACACAAAGTGAATTTTTTTTTAAGGTAAAAATGAAGGCTAAAAAAGAAAAAAGCGGGGCCATTGCAAACAGGAGCTGCAATCAACAGTGGACACAGTGGACACTTGAAGCGGTCTTCTCCCAGGGCACTCCCTAGTGGAGCATCTTTGGAGGGATGGCTCTTGAAAACAACATCCAGAAAACTGGGTGATGAGCTTTCTGTGAGCTTAGGACATACATGCCATTGCTTTCTTTCAGCGAGGACTGAGAGTATTCACATACGTATTCCAGTACTTTCACATACGTATTCCAGTACTTTGATTACCAGAAATATCACAGTTCAAAGCATATTGCTCTTGAATCTCAAGAAAGAGCCTTAACTGGTGTTTAATATGAACTGAAATGTTGAGAGACAAGTGATTAGATGCCACATATTTCAGCAGATTAAGAGCAATTTGAGGGGGCAAATAAGCACAATCATTTTCCATGTGGCACAGACACAACCATAGTAAGAATAATCACTCACAGGGCACATGAATAGCACTGAGTCACACATAGTCCTGTCCTATAAGCACTGTGGTTATTAACTCCATTTACCCATGAAGGATAAGAGGTTAAAGGTGTAGGAGCTTGACCAAGGTCCCACAGCTACTAAGCGATGAGGTCAAGACCGGGGTCCCAGGCCTGCTCCCAACCACTGTTCCTACTTCTCTCATGAGATCATGTGTTCTTCAAGCAAAGCTCATGTTAGCCATTGGGTCACTTCTCTGGGGAAAGGGTAAAGCACATTGATTCACTAAAGAAACCACAAGCGGCTGGCCAACTTGTACATCAAATTTGCCTTTAAAGTTCCAAAGTTATCATTTTAAAAAGATCTGCTGCAGCTGTTATAATGCCTCTGGAAAAGATACCAGCAAGAACTCAGCACCCTGCTTACCACAAACAGCAGCAAAACACTTTCTCATGGTTCAAATCCTTCCTTAGTTTGTGCCAGCAGCAAACCCATGCATGGTGTATGCCAACAGGCTCCTATACAACATCCAGAGGTTCCATTATGGCGTGAGATGAAGCAAACACACTCCATTCTCTCTCTCCAGCCAAATGCAATCACAAAACCTGGCGAGAACAGTTATTTGAGAACCTTGGAAAGTAAATACTAGCAGGTAGGCTAGTAAGACAGCCAGTATTCAAAGTACCACCAAATTGTAGTGAATTTACCATCACCCTCCCCACTCTGCCCGACCCTCTCAACTGTATTCCTCAGCCTGCATTCAGTACTTTCAAGAACTCCAGAAGTTCTTAGTTTTGGCTCAAGGAACAGGAAAGAGGTCTCCTAGCAGTTGGGGGGTAGGAAGATTCTCCACTTGTTTTTCTTCTTTCTCCATTCTCCTTCACTTCAGCCATCAGGCTATTCTGTGGTGATAGCAGCGGCAACCCACAGGAAGCTGAAACTCTAAGCAAGAGATCTCTTCTCTCTTATCAGGGAGGTTATGGTCGTAAGAGGGTGGGGCAAATCCCTGGTATACTTTTTCTCTCTCTGTCCTTTCATCACTTGGCCTCAAATGTGGCCACCGTCATAGGCCACAGACCCAAGATAAACCCATTCTGTGCAGCAAAATAAGGTAAAGAAAGCCCCCAGATTTCTGGCCAGAGAAACAAAAAGGGGAGCCCCAGGGAACTAGAAGATACCAAGAGCTGCAAAGAAGAAAGAGCTTAAAAAAGTAAAGCCTTAAGTTGTTTATGTACTACTGGAGTCACCTTCAAGTTATATTTATACGGACTTCATGCTAAATAGCAGAGTATAGACTTTGAGAACTAAATTATGAGACTGATCACTTCTCTGGTCGCAGACTGGCCACTGGATGGCATACACGCTGGACATATTCAAAAAGCACTGTAAAAGCTTTGAAAATGGAATTGAAACCACAACCCACAGAAGGCTGACTAGAACTTGTGGCCTGAACCCAACAGCACTGATTCCTTGCTAAAACAAAAATATCAAGATTCACCATAAGATTTAATCAAGACACAAAGTCTCCCAATATAATATAATCCAAAGTTCCTGGACATAAGAACAAAGAAAATTCCAACTTGCATGGGACAAAACAATCAATAGATGCTGTGATGACCAATTTTTTGTCAACTTGACTGGGCTAAGGGATGTCTAGATAGCTTGTAAAACATTATTTCTGCATGTATCTGCAAGGATGTTTCTGGAAGCGATTAACATTTGAACAAGTAAAGAAGATCATTCTCACCAACGTGGATGAGCATTATCCAATCCATTGAGGGCCCACATAGAAAAAGGCAGAGAACGGATAAATTCATTCCCTCTTCTTGAGCTGAGACATCCATCTTCACCTGCACTTGGACATCAGTCCTTCTGGTTCTTGGGCACTTGGACTCAGACTGGGACTTACACATTGACTCCCCTGGTTGTCAGCCCTTTGTATTTGGACTAAAACTATACCACTAACTTTCCTGTGCTTCCAGCTTGCAGACGGAAGATCATGAGAATTCTCAGCTTCCATACCTACATGAGCCAATACCTCATAATAAATCTCTTCTTATATATCAATCTATATACTGTACCTAACTGGGAGGCGCAATGTTAAAATGTAGATAAAGGAAAGAGTCATTGAACTTATGGAAGGATCAATACAAATTATTCACTCTGAACAACAGAGAGAGAAGACTGAATGAAAATATGAAAAAAGTCTTAGGAACTTGTGGAACAATAACAAAAGATCTAATATCATGTCGCTGGAATTTCAGAAGGAGAAGAGAAAGAGATGACGAAATAATGGCTGAAAGCTTTCCAAAGGTGGTAAAAGTCATAAGTCTATATATTCAAAAAGCTTAGCAAACTTCAAACAGGATAAACACAAATAAATCCATGTCCAGAAACATTACAATCAAACTACTGAAAACTAAAAACAATGAAAAATTCTTGAAAGCAGCTAAGGAAAGTGATGTGTTACTTATAGAAGGCAAAAATTCCAATGACTGAAGATTTCTCATCAGAAACCACAGACGACAGACAGAAGTAAAACAACATCTTCAAAGTGCTGGAAAACAAAACAAAACAAAACAAACAAAAAATTTGTCAACTTGGGATTTTATATTCTGTGAAAATATAAGGAATTAAGGTAAAATAAAGCCATTCTCAAATGAAGAAAAAGTTCAAAATCTAGGTATCAACAGACCTGCTCTAGAAGAATTCTAAAGGAAATCCTTCAGACTGAAGAAATTTGACACTAGGAGGAAACTTGAAAGATCGGGAATGAAGGAAGAGCAATAAAAAATTATAGACTATCCAGGTACCAGTAGACTATTCTTCTCTTGAATTCCTTCAGGTATGCTTGACAGTTGAAAGAAAAATTTGTTATATTGCCTGGTAGAATTTTCAGTGTATGTAGATCTAGTTCATAAGTCAATTATAACACAAAGAGGGTAGGGTAAAAGAACCTGTATAAAGATTTCTCCGTGCCACTTGAAGCCATAAAACGTGGTTTCTAAGTAAACTGTTAAAAGCTAAGACAGAGAGGGAATGTGTGGGTGTGTATATGTGTGTATGTATGTGTGCATGTATTATAATTCTTTTTTTTTTTTTTTTGAGTTGGAGTCTCACTCTGTCGCCCAGACTGGAGTGCAGCGGCCGCTCCCGGCCACCGCAGCCTTGACCTGCTGGGCTCCGGCAATCCTTCCGCCTCAGCCTTCCAAGTAGCTGGAACTACAGGCGCGCGCTACCACGCCCGGCTAATTTTTTTTGATTTATTGTAGAGATGAGGTCTTGCTTGCCCAGGC
>CAUYQG010129821.1:0-33751 GCA_963574415.1 Tarsius wallacei
CGCGCTACCACGCCCGGCTAGTTTTTGATTTATTGTAGAGATGAGGTCTTGCCAAGTTGCCCAGGTGGGTCTCGAACCCGCGGGCTCAGGCAATCCACTCACCTCAGCCTCCCAAGGCACGGGATTACAGGCTGAGCCACCGAGCCCGGCTAACTTTTCTTAATATCCTCTATTGTACTGTGTGGGTTTTGTACTATTTGCAACATTACCTATTAAAATAAAAAAGTTGCCAGGGGGGGAAAAAATAACTTGTTCAGGCTGGGTGCAGTGGCTCACACTTATAATCCCAGCACTTTGGGAGGCCAAGACAGGTGGACTGCTTGGTCAGCCAGGACAACATAGTAAAACCTCATCTATAAAAAATAAAAAAATTAAAAAGTCAGGCATGGTGGCATGTGTCTGTAGTCCCAGCTACTCGGGATGCTGAAGTAGAAGGATTGCCTGAGCCCAGGAGGTCACGGTTGCCATGAGCTGTGATCATGCCACCTCACTCTAGCCTGGGCAACAAAGAAAGATACCAACTTAAAAAAAAAAAAAATAGTTCTGGCAAATATCCTTTCCCCTCAGTGATTTTTGTAATGGCATCTGGGAACCTGTCTACTGGCTCTTGGTTAGCAGAAGCTGCTTTTCCTGTTACCTTAACATTTTTCAAGCCAAATCTCTTTCTAAAATTATCAAACCATCCTTTGCTGACAGTCAATTATCCAGCTTTAGATCCTTCATCTTCCTTTTGCTCTAAGTTGTCATTCATCTCAGATCATATCAGAGTCTACAGGTATGTCTTTTTTATAGCAATCCTGTACTCACATAAAAGCTATATTTCAGTATAAGATAAAACATATTTTGCAAAAAGTGCAAGGTTTTTGTGCCTACTGGTACAGCTGCTGGGATGACTTCACAAATTTTCATTTTTCCTCATTGGTCCTTATACTGGATTTATTTATCTTAAAATGGTGGGCAAATGAAGCTGCAGATACATACCAATCTATGGGATGTATCAAGCAATTTCACTTTTTCTTGGAATGTCATGACTTCTTGGGAGCACTTCCAACATAACAACTGGCACTTTGCATGGGGTCCTGTGGCGTTATTGAAGGTTTATGGTATCATACAAAACATGATTCAAAAAACGTGCAAGAACCACAAGAGGTGACTTTTTACTGCCATATGCAATTTACTGGAGAGACGAACTACTTCCATGGAGATGATTAGTGTCACACAGCAGTTTTGATGGCTATTTGCAACATCTGAGCCCACCACAGTAACAGCAGGAGGTAGCTATGGAAACGACTGCAGTAGTACAGTACATACAACAGCCCGTTTCATTTATTTATTCTTCTAAATTTTTTTACTTTAAATATGTGGGGTACAATTCAGGAAACAGTTCATTTTATACAGTGATGATTTAATACTGCATCTTTATATTTGTTCCCATTTCTCTTGACTACCAGTGGTGTCATACATGATTGTGTCTGTGCACATAAGTTTTGATACATTTTAACTTTTTAACATTTTATGAAGGGGACCCAAAAAACCCCGGAATTATCGTTTGGAGGCAGGTCCCTTGTAGAACACTCAGAATTTGTTCCTCTGGATCAAACAGTCAACCAAAGTTTTTATCTGGACATTTAGAGAAGGTTGCATCACAGTTTGCAGAAGAAACACCTTGAGTTGTGGCAAACAAGTAACTGTTTCTTCCACCATGACAACGCACCTGCCCACGGTACGCTGAGCATTCAGCAGTTTTTCACTCACCCAAAACGGCATGATCCCCGTGCCCCCACCCTCCCTACTCACCTGATCTTGCCCCGAGAGACATTTTTGTTTCCCCAGATGAAAAAAGGGCTCAAAGGGAAACGTTTTGCTGATGTGGAAGAGGTGAAACAAAAACCGGCAGAAGCACTAACAGACATCAAAACTGATGAGTTCAAAAACTGTTTTGAGTAGTGGAAAAAGCATCTTGATCTATATGTAGTACATCAAACAGAGTACTTTGAAGATGACTGAAGTGTAAACATGTAAGGATAAATACACAATTTTTTAATAAATAAATTCTGTTTTTGGGGGTCTCCCCTTGCATATAGTATTTAGGTAGTGGGTGATGCAATAGACACATTTTATGTATTTGTGACACATCTTTTTCTCAGTGTTTTTCAATATTTCTTGGTTACACCTGCAAGTTTTTTCCAACTGCTGCAAATCTCAAAAATATTTTCCAATATATATATATTTTTCAAATCTGCATATAAATGAACTTGCAAAGTTAAAACTCACGTTCTTCATGGGCCAAGTGTATTATTTTAGAAATGCATGTAGAAGATGCGGGCTTTTGTCCTAGCTTAGTTAGCCTCTGACCAGGTATACTATCACTAGATTTATGATTCCCACATGGTTTTAATTAAATCTTGTTTGGAAGTGTATTTTCTGTTACTTAAATCTTCACACAGATGGCATTTAGATGGAGATCTTCACATCTTAACAAAGTCACTTTTTTCCTGACTATAAATAAAAATTTCTGGAGAAAAAAAAAAATGCCATGTGGTCAGGGTTATTTATGGTTAAGCAAAGGTTCATTATGCTTTGCTCTAAAAATAAGCCTGGAAAAGAAGCCAGTCACAAAAGGCCACACATTGTATGATCCCATTTATATGAAATGTACCAGCAGAGGCAAATCCATAGAGACAGAAAGCAAAATTGTGGTTGTCAGGGGCTGGAGGAGAAGGAAATAGAGAGTGACGGCCAATGGGTACGGGGTTTCTTTTGGGGGTGATGAAAATGTTTGGAAATAGATTATGGTGATAGCTGTACGACTCTGAATATGCTACAATCCATTGAATTGTGTACTTTAAAGGGATAAATTGTATGGTTTGTGGATGATATGTAATAAAGCAGTGTAAAAAAATGGGTCTGGATGGTTGGTTGGGGCAGGGGGAGGAGAAATGAGGGATTGTTTAATAAGTACAGAGTTTCAGTTTTGCAACATGAGCAGCTCTGGAACCCTGCTGCATAACTATGTCATATACTTATTAACACCAGTGAAATGTACGCTTAAAAATGGTTAAGATGGGCCAGGCACCATAGCTAACCTCTGTAATCCCAGCACTTTGGGAGGCCGAGGTTGGAGGACTACTTGAGTCCAGGAGTTCAAGACCAGCCTGGGCAACTAATAAGACCTCGTCTCTAAAAAAAATATTTAAAAATTAGCCAGCAGTAGTTGGGCATGCCTACAGTCCCAGTTACTTGAGAGGTTGAGGAGAAGGGACTGCCTGAGCCCAGAAGGTCAAGGCTACAGTGAGTCGTAATTGTGCTACTGCGCTCCAGAGACCATGACTCAAAAAAAAAAAAGGTTAAGATACTAAGTTTTATGTATTTTTTACTCCAATTAAAAAAATTTTTTTTTTTAACTTTTTAAGGGACACAGAAAAACATCCCGCCTGATGCAAAGCTGCCCTGGAATGCTCTGCAGTCCTACCTGGAGCACCCTACACCTGGGCACCCTTTCTGTTGTCGATAGTCTCAGTTTCCCCCTTTCTCCAGTACCTGTGTGACTCCCTTTATTTACTGCATTCCCAGGAGTTCTCATTATATTTGAAGTATCAGGCATAATCAAATTCTACGCCTGACAGCAGACACAAATCACTTTGGCAGAATGTCTCCTCAGACAGTGCCTTCAAGTCACTTGCTTCTTTTTCAGGACTTTTAATTTGTGTTAGAATATTGCACTCGATTCCAGGTGGCCCACAGCCCTAAGTCCAACAGCAAGACTTGTGTGACTGCAATGTGGCTCTGGCGGCATCGCCTGGGGAGGGCCACAGAACATCCTCTGTAAAAGTGATGAAAGCATGGGGGGTGTGGAGCTGGAGCCCCTGAGCAAACCTGTCTTCAGGGAGCACAGACAGAAACTCAAACACAAACCTGTGCCACAAAAGCCTACCCTGCACTGTTACTGCCATCAGGGTCAGGTGAGACCCCCAAAAATGTTTCATCTACTTTTTATTACTCAATGAGAGCCATAGGAAGTGAACTATGTGACTTTCTAAAGAAACTTTCTCTTGACCACTATCATTAGAAATGAAAGATATTATTAAACCCTGCTTTAGGAAAGACATTATTACAAATTCAATGTTTTTAAGGGAATATTAAAGAAAAGTAGAGAAGGGAGAAATGTTTCAGAGTCTTTTGGTTCCGAACAGAAAGATGATCTTGGTGGAACCTCTCGGCTCAATCTGCTTTCTCCAGACGAAGCTATTTTGTTATGTGTAGACATACATCCAAGAAATACCACAGACTCTGAGTTATATCTTCTGCAGCCTGTCCCCATACTCGTTTCTCATGCTTCCTGATTGTCAGAAGTGACTGACAATACTTCTGACTTAAGAACAGCATATTTTGGGTTTAATTTCACGGAATAAATACTCTGCTTGTGAAATTTCCACACTATTTCAGTCATGACCAATAAACTATCTTTTTTATCAGGTTTCACTACACAAAGTATTTTGAATTAAACATGTAAAGATTTTTTCCAGATGTGTAGACTAGTATCTAATGATGCCTAAGCAATATGTTCTTTAAGCATTTAAAAGTATTAGATTTTGGCCGGGCACAGTGGCTCAGTCCGTCATCCCAGCACTTTAGAGGCCGAAGCAAGTGGACTGCCTGAGCCCACGGATTTGAGACCAGCCTGGGCAACTTGGCGAGATCTCAGTCTCTACAGTAAATCAAAAAAATTAGCCATGCATGGTAGCGCACACCTATAGTTCCGGCCACTTGGAAGGCTGAGGCAGAAGGACTGCCCGAGCCCAGTAGGTCGACACTGGGGTGATGGTGAATGTGCCACTGCACTCCAGCCTGGGCAACAGAGTGAGATGCCAACTCAAAAAAAAAAAAATTAGAGATTAATTTCAGCAACAATTTTTAAAAATCAGTAAATTGGTTTCGAAAGGAAAAAGTGAGAATATCAATGATAAGTCTAATATATCTAGTAGTACCTGCTCTATCTTTTTTTAAAAACTGAGCAGCCTCTTTTCCGGCTTTAGGTCCCAAAACAAGGAAGAGTTAAACATTTGATTTTAAACACACCCTGGCCTGACTTGGTTGAAACGTACTCGTATTCTTTTGGGAGAGAAACTGAATTAGAAGACTTAGCCACCCAGTGAAGCCCAGCGAAAACACAAGAATAGAATAACTGGATTTGTTAAAAGATCGTGTTATGGAAACGTGGTTTTGCCATTTCCAACCATGTGCAGTAACTCTAACCAGACAAAATGCTGACAGGTAGAGGCACTGTCAAGGATCTGCTTTCTGCAAATAGGCAAATAGTACTTCTTGGGACATTAGATAACTGCTTAGAACATTATTTTCGACACAATCTTATTTATACAGTTAATTTGCCTAGCATTTAACAAATCCTTCTACTACATAATCAAACATAAATATTTGTGGATGCCTTTTCAGAATTAAAACTTGCAAATTAGTGAAACCCGAATTAATGAGTTTTTACTGAAGAAAACTGTGAACTGTTTGAACTGTATCAATCATCTGCCCGTTCCTTTAAATATTTTCAGCAATAATAGAATATCAAAGTTTTTCGTCAAGTAATGGTTGCAGATTTTAAAATTTTGTTTATATATACATATTTATGTTTTCAAATGCAAAATCTGTCAACCTTGCAGGAGATCCAAAGCCTGCCTTCTCTCAAACAAAGCAGCACACTAGAGTTGAAGGAATACAGATTCTGGACTGAGATTTAGGAAAGCTGCTCAGTGTTGATCATCTATAAAATGGGGATCATCCCACCCATCTTGAACGCTGTGGGAGGCTCAGACAGAAAGCAGGCTGTGAGCTAACACACAACCAGCCTCAGTCCACGGGGGCCTGGGGGCTGCCGCGGCCACCAAACCCAGGTTTGCACTGAGCATGCCCAGTTACAGAAAATGACCAGCTCAGAGAAGCGAGAGCCATCTTTCATCAAGCACAACTGGTTACAGATGTATTTATTAGAGCAAAACACAGACAACCCAAGGGCATCAAACACAGAAGTTCAGAACACTAAAAAGAGACATCAGCGTCCCTACAAACCTTAGTTGTGAGAAACTGCTGCAAAATGACAACTTGAAACACCACTTTGATAGAAACTGTAGCATCTCTGAAAGCCAAATGTAGAAATTATGAGAATATGAATTCTAATGCTGCTAGGAAACAGATTCATTCATTAATTTATTGGGCCAGGGTCTCATTTTATTGCCCAGGCTGGAGTGCAGTGGCACAATCACGTCTCACTGCAGTCTCGACCTCCGGGACTCAGGTGATTCTCCCGCCTCAGCCTCCTGAGTAGCTAGGCCTACAGGCACATGCCACTGTGCCCAGCTCATTTTTAATTTTTTTTTTTTAATAGAGACAAGGTCTCACTATGTTGCCAGGCTGGTTTCAAACTCCTGATCTCAAGCAATCCCACCCACATCGGCCTCCTAAAGTGCTGGGATTACAAGCGTGAGTCATCAAATCCAGCAGGAAACAGATTTTTATAGATATATCGGTATCAAGAATGCATCCTCCTCTGAATGGTTCAATGATTAACACTTATACCTGGAGGAATAAAACATCCATCATGTGTAGAAACTATCATAGCCCACTCCAGAGAACAGCTTTTATTATTTCCCTATTACTGCTTCTCCTATTCCAAAGAAATGATGAGTTTCACTTTCTAGCGTTACTTTAAGCTACCCTGAACAAACCCACTGAAATCCAATACCAGACCCAGTGTTTAAATGATCTTTGTAACCGCATTGCTAAGCTGACAAGAAAGCCAAAGTTTGAAACCAGGAGAACCTGGGAGTCCAAAGGGCTGGCAGAGCACCGAAAGCCACTAGAGAAACTGAGGCAGGCCAGGGATGGCCTCATTTGTCATTTTGCAACAACAAAATGATCTTCAGACCAGCTGGGCCTGCATGTTGCTGCCCCAAGGTCCTGAGGACTTGGAGGGAGGGCAGAAAAAAGAGGAGAGAGAGCACAGGAACAGGAGATACTGACCTACCCTTACCTGACCATGTGAAAGAAAGGCAGATTCAGGCCGGGAACGGTGGCTCATGTCTGTAATCCTAGCACTTAGGGAGGCCGAAGCAAGAGGATTGCTTGAGTTCGGGAGTTCTAGACCAGCCTGGGCAACATAGGGAGACCCTGTCTCTAAAAAATAAAAATAAAATTTCAAGAAATTAGCTGGGCATGGTGGCGTGTGCCTATAGTCCCAGCTACTAGGGAGGCTGAGGCAGAAGGATCACCTGAGCCCAGGAAGTCGAGGCTGTGGTGAGCCATGATTATGCCACTGCACTCCATCCAGCTGGGGTAACATAGTAAGACTCTAACTCAAAAAAAAAAAAAAAGAAGGCTTGGGGGTTGCTAGGGGTCTGCAGTCAGAGGTGGACACCAGCAGCTCTGCTGAGACCAACAGAGAGGACGATGCTTTCCTGCTACATAGAAAGGACCAGAGAGAGGCCTCTCAGAACTCAAAACCAGAGATAAAATCAGAATTAGCGAACCCCTCTCTTCTCTCTCAAACCAAGCGCACGTTCTGACTCCTTCCTTCCCCAGCCCTCCCCGAGTAACATTCCTTCAGATGCCTACACAGTCTGAACTTCACTCAGCCTGCATAACCCAAAAGACAACCACTTGCTGTTTTGAAGGAAACGTGCCAGGTAATTAGGGCTTACGTTTTTTTAATATGGCGCAAAACAAGTGTGTATGGGTACACACATGCATATTTTTGTAAGAGTTATTTTCATCACTCTGGGAACTGTTGGGCAAAAATAACAAATCTCATCAGACACATTCCTCTGCGGGGCCTACTCCAGTCCTGCCTCTCCTCCTACCCCACCTCCCCGCCGGAAGCGCTTCATAATAAGACATTCTTGTGCAAGTAAACGGACATATGCCAAATCTCCTCCTTTGTTGAACCAGAACTCCAGTCTGGAGACAGGTTATCGACCGAACATAAGTCAAGTAGGTTAGAAGGACACACTGAATTTTAAAACGGGCAGGACTGCTGGCGAAGATGCGGAGAAAAAGGAACGCTTCTACACTGCTGGTGGGAATGCAAACTAGTGCAACCTCTTTGGAAGACAGTGTGGCAATTTCTGAAAAAACTAGACGTTGACCTTCCGTATGACCCAGCAATCCCCCTATTGGGAATATACCTGGAAGAAATCAAATCATTCTACCAAAAAGATACCTGCACACACATGTTTGTTGCAGCTCTGTTCACAATAGCAAAAACATGGAACTCACCGTGCTGCCCATCAAAGCTGGACTGGATAAAAAAAAATGTGGCACATATACGCAGTGGAATATTATGCAGCCGTAAAGAAGGACAAACATATGGACTTTGCACAGCTTGGATGGATTTAGAGTCGATCATACTCAGTGATCTATCACAGAAACAAATAACTGAGTACCACGTGTTCTCACTCATAAGCAGATCTTGAACAATTATCATAATACCATAAGAAAGGGATGGGCAGCCGGGCTCGGTGGCTCAGCCTGCAATCCCGCGCCTTTGGGAGGCTGAGGTGAGTGGATTGCCTGAGCCCGCGGGTTCGAGACCCGCCTGGGCAAGCGAGACCTCATCTCTACAATAAATCAAAAAATCAGTCGGGCGTGGTAGCACGCGCCTGTAGTTCCAGCTACTTGGAAGACGGAGGCGGAAGGATCGCCGGAGCCCAGCAGGTCGAGGCTACGGTGGCCGGGAGCGGCCCCTGCACTCCAGTCTGGGCAACAGAGTGAGACTCCAACTAAAAAAAAAAAAAAAAAGAAAGGGATGGGCAGTAGTGGGAAACTGCCAGGGAAGGGGGCTTAGATTGGCAGTTGAGGGAAATTGCCAGGGGAGGAGGGGGCACAGCTCATCCACAAGGGTCCCTGCATAATGAACATTTGTATACCTAACCCTGAACTGTACCCCACATCTTTAAAGTAAAAATTAAAAAATAAATAAGACAGGCAGGACACAGACCATCCTGGGGAGCTGACGTTCTACTGTGTCATAAAGATCCTGGTAGCCGGAGTCTACCCTGTGTCCACGCTGTCTGCCCTGTCAGAAACAGCAAAAAAGTCAGTGCGGGTCCTGGGGTACCTGATGGGATCTGGGGAGACGCCAGTTCTCAAGTCAAAAAGAGCATTAATCCTCAGACCCACCAGCTCCTCAACAAGCTCTGAGGCCCAGCTGCCACTCCCCAACTACTAATGCAACTTCAGTAATGACAGGGCGAAGAGACTCTGATCCTACAAGAGTCTGCAGCATCCTCAGTGAATTGTTCTGCTGATGTCAAACGCAGTATTTATGAAAAATTCATAACATGGAGAATTATGACAGATAGGAACTGGTTAGGCTGTATCAGTGTGTCCTAGTTAAAAAACCACCCTGGGGTATGGGGCAAAGACAGTCAAATTAGGTGGAAGCTGGGGTGTCTCTGGCAAGAAAAGCAAACTGAATGAATGAATGAACGTTAAGTAATATATTATTTATCTTTTCCTTCATGGGCTGAGAGTTTCCTATCTAACCCAAAGGCTATATAAATCATTCACTAAACATCCTCCTATCGTTTTGTTTTTACATATCGAGCTAGAGACTTTTGAGTCCATCTGAAAGCTCTTCTTGTATCCAGGGTTTGCTGGAAAAGCTGAATCTTTTCTTCCAAATGAACGGCTAAATATGCCAGCACCGTTTATTAAAGACACCATTCTTTTCCTAGCTGATTTAGATGCGCTTTTACCACATGTTATTACCCATGGGTACCCAGACTCGATTCTATTTCTGTGTCAGTACCTACAGCTTTAATTCCACTGGCTCTAAAATTCTAGCATCTGAAAGAGCAAACCCCAGTTGACATGTTTCAAAAATGCTTGAATGCTCATGTGAACTTAAAATCATTTCCCTTAAAATCATTCTCAACCCAACTCCCTAAAAATATACCATTGCTGCTCTGACTGGAAGGTTATCACGTTTCCATTCCATTGGGAAGAACTAATATTTTATGATATTGTCTTCCCATCCAGGAGTAGGGTGTTTCCCGCCATTATTTACACCTTGTTACACTTTGAAGACTGGCTATAACATGTTCCTCCACATGTTCTTGTCAGATACATACCTTCCTAGTTACATTATCTCTAAGGTTTTTTTTTTTTCCACTCTTGGTCATGATTTTGAACTCTCTCTCCAAGTTATTATTTTAAGTATGAAAAAAAAGCTAATAATTTCTATGTATTTCTTTTATTTCATCACTTTGCCAAATTCTCTTAATTCCAAAGTATTTAAATTTTTTTCTTGAGTTTTTTCTAGTATAGGATAACCTTTGAAAATAGCCCTTAATCTTTCTCATTTCTTATTGCACAAGTTAAAACCTTTAAGATAATATTGGTAATAATGGCAATGGAATGACAATCATGTATTTGGCCAATTTTAATGGGAATGACTTTAGCATTTCACCATTTCATTGAATGTCTGCTGCTGGATTTTAGTAATTAGTCTTCATCATATTTAAGTAATTTCCTTCCATTTCTCTTTTACTCAGATATTAAAAGCCTTGGCTAGAAAAAATTGCAGGCTTGTTAAATATCTAATAGTGTTTTTTCTCTTACTTATTTGTTATTTTGAAAGCTTCCCTAACATTGAATCATCCCTGTAATCATCGAATAGGCCTCAGCTATGCTGTCTTTTTTAAAAATACACTCCTGGTCTTAATTTACTAATAATTTATTTATAATTGTTGCTTCTATATTCATTAGTAAAATTATCTCTACTTCCCATTTCCACGTGATCTTTATTAGGTTCTGTGGTTACATTATTATATTACATATTTTTAATAATACAGAAAGTATTTATTATTTGAAAACTGTAAAACTAACTAGGCCTGGTGTTTTTTAACAGGTGTATAATTTCTATTCATCCTATAGAAATGAAAGGATCGATTCATAAGAATTTATGTCCAAGACTGTTTATACTGGCATAGACACTTGCAAGTATTTCTTAAATGGCCATAAACAGGAAACTAATTGAATAAATTATGATTTATCCAAACTGAGTTATTTTGCAGCTACTAAAGAGAACCACTTAGATTGACATCTACTGACCTGAAAAGTTGTAACACACTGTTCATGAATGAAGGAAAAATGCACATGCATGCATGTTCCTATGAAAGGTGTGAGTGAATTCACACCAAACTCTTAATGTCCTCACTCTAGATTGGAGTGAGAGACTGCTGCTGGGGGAGACATCGTGCTTTAAAGAAAAAAAAAATTATCTTAATAGGGGAGAAAGGAGTAATACAAAATACACCAAACTTTTACAATAATTATCCCTGAAGGATGGAACTGTATGTGGTTTTCTTTCCTGTTGACCTATATGTTCTAATTGTCTATAATAAGAATGTTGCTTTCATCGTGTTTAAAACCAAGGGCAGTGGAAGATGACTTTTTGTTTTTTTAAGTGCTTGGGGATAGTAAACAGAGACAGAGAGAGAGAGAGAGAGAACGCCTTTCTGCTTGATTTTCCCATTCTAAAGCTCCCAAAGGGCGCAGTGGAGGGAAAGAATGCATCCCCTCTGGTTACAATGGTTTGTCCTCAAGGTCTGGTGCCAAGTGCCCAACCAAGAGCGCAGAAGCTTCCTCCCCTGGGTTTCTAAAGCTCTCTGATGTCTGAGTGTGTGAGGCCTTGGATCTTCCTGGATCTGGTTTTGAGACTCACAGTGGCAAATAGGCCACTTACCTACTCCCTGCTTGCCTTAAGAAATATAGAGGAAGTCCAGCTTTCTTGGTCTAACTGATAGTTTCCAAAAACTGAACTCTCCATCTGAGGACAAGGAACTGAGAAGGAAAGTAGGATGAGAGGAAATCATTGTGCGACCTTCAGACGGTCCAAAGACTTCAGCAAGCAGAGGGTAACTTCCCTTCAGAAACAGTGGACCTGCAGAGTAGAAAACCATGGGGCTCTGCCAGCTGATGCCAAGTAAGTCTTGATGGAAGCAAATGAAAGTTTAGTAGATTAACAACTTGGTGGCCAATGTCAACCTTCACCTGACTGGGGAAGAAATCCTCACAGTCAGAGGCAGACATATTTATACACATCAAGAAGAGACACGGGATGATAATTTTCTCCAACTTCTCCACTCCTGACTTGTGAAGAAATACATGAAAAGAGTCCTTGCGGAATGGAATCTAGAGATAAGCAGGCCACTCTACCTGAGAGGAAAATCCCAGCCATCTCTGAGAACTAAGCACTGACAGAAGCCACCGAGTCAGTTCATACAGGTCATAAGAAGTCAAAATCCCATGTCACTCCTTGGACCACAATTCCGAAGTCTGACAGGAAGTGAAAATAATCCTTAGGAATTCAAAACTTCTTCATGGAACTCACTAGTGGGTGATTCCCAGAGCTTTTGTTTCCCCCTGAGAATTCAAACTCTCCACAAATACAGAACTTCCTCCAGTACCCATAATCACATTAAACACAATTTTTTTGTTGTGTAGGAACTCAGCGGAGGGTCTTCAGCTAGGGAACCCTCCTGGCCTCCCCCTCCTTCCCTCCCTGGTGAGGCTTACCTATCTGAAGGGTGTACTTGGAGGAAGGAGCTGGGCTTTTTGGCTCTGCCCTATCCTTCCCCTCCCGTAAGTTCTACCTGCTGGTAGAGAGCACACATTCCAGACAGTAGTCATCATGGGGAGCCTGTGACTGCAGCCTGTGTCTGCAGGCCAGTGACAGGCTGGTGAGTCTGTCTCATTCAGGGCACAGCCATCAGCCCCCTGGCCGGCATCGAAGTCTAGTCGTTTATCAGTAACAGGAGGGATGTTGAGACCAGCCGTGAATAGCGTGTCTCTCTCTTGACCGGCTCTGAAGTCAGGAAATGAAGATGTTACTTATTAACACTACTCCCTCTTATAGTTAGATAACACCTTTATTTTAATAAATAACTGACTATAATTCTATATTGAACACAATGCTTTGCCAAGGCCCTCAAATCTCCATGCCTCCAAAAACCCTAACAGGACACTCATGCTTGCAAGCAGAGGCCCTTGAACTTCTGAGCCTTCTAAATGACAATAGACACCACGAAAATTCTTCACAAGGCCCTCACTTGATCTTCTGTCTACAGGGAAACCATTATAGACTTTTTCTGGGAAAATCAGACAATCCTACTGAAAGCATCATTCACGCTCCACATAAAGTTTCAAAGCACTGCATCCTCAGAACAGATGTACAGGCACGCATCAGAGACATCGCAGATTTGGATCACTGCAATAAAGTGAAGATTGCAAAAAAGCAAGTCACAAATTGATTGGTTTCTCAATGCATTCAAAAGTTATGTTTATGCTATACTATAGTGTCTATTAAGTATGCAATAACATGTCTAACAAAACAATGTACATACATACCTTTTTTTTTTTTTTTTGGGGAATCGAAGTCTCTCTCTGTCACCCAGTCTGGAGTGCAATGGCATGCTCGCAGCCACGACCTGCTGGGCTCAGGCAATCCTTCTGCCTCAGCCTCCTGAGGAGCTGGGACTACAGGCGTGCGTCACCACGCCCAGGTAATTTTTTTGGTTCATTGTAGAGATGACGTCTCGCCATGTTGTCCAGGCTGGTCTTGAACTCCTTGGCTCAGGCAAGCCTCCCGCCTGGGCCTCCTAAAGTGCTGGAATTACAGGCATAAGCCACCACACCCAGCCCTACATACCTTAATTGAATATTTTTTTGCTACAGAATGCTGACACAGAGATACAAAGTGAGCACACACTGTTGGAAAATGGACCTATAGACTTGCTCAACACAGGGTTGCCACAAACCTTCAATTTGTCAAAACAAAAAACAAAAACCCATACAACATCTGCAAAGTGCAATAAAGCAAAGAGCACTAAAATGAGGTATGTCTGTACTTTGTAAATATATGATCTTTATAGCATTATTAATAAGGCACATGTGTGACCATTTATGAAACCTACCCTCCCTACATGGAAACGTGAAAACTACTTCTGATAAAAATCTAATCTATAATCTCACCACTTTGGGAGGCCAAGGTGGGCAGACTGCTTGAGCCTAAGAGTTCAAGACCAGCCTGGACAACATAAAAAAACCTCATTTCTATAATAAATAAAAAAGTTAGCTGGGCATGGTGGCGCATGCCTGTGGTCCCAGGTACTCAGGAGGCTGAGGTGGAAGGATCATCTGAGCCCAGGAGGTTGAGGCTGCCATGAGCCAAGATCATTGTGGTCATGCCACTGCACTACAGCCTGGTGACACAGTAAGACCCTGATTCAAAAAAAAATATTTTCTTACCCATCCCATCAGGTCCCCTTCAAAATGAGAGTAAATGAAATCCATTCATGTAGAAAATTGAAAAAATACATACATGCTTAAAGAAATCTGAAGGTCCTGCATACTAAACCATAGTTAATGACAGGGAACAATTACATGGCAAATTGAGACTAAGTGAAGGAAAAATAATAGACCCCTAAAGATGTATTCACTAAGCAAAACACTGAGTGAAAGGGCACATCTTAAAGAGGATAGGTTCATTGTCTATGAAAAAAATATATACACTCCAGTTCCTTTACGATTCCCAGCTCCACAACAGAAATGGTGACACAGGATCCAAGTGGAAGACAGGCCTGCCCCATTGCCTGCTTCCGTGTCCCCCTTCACTACCAATAAGCTTGTCCAGGGCTTTCTTTCTCTCTTCTTCCCTAGCCCCAGATCATAAGCATTTATTTCCTGTGTCCTCTGTCCAAATATCAGCTTGGCCCAGGTGGTGTTTGGGGTTTATCCTCACTCCTCAAGCTCGTCATGGTGAACTGCTAAGCCATCCCCTGCTAGTCGCACGGCTTGCTGGCAGCTGGAGGCAGCCTCTGTGTGGACCTCCCCTACCCATAGTTTCCTCATCCCGGAGGCTCTTTCTGTCCATCAATAGCAGTATGCTTCCCTACGTGGAGAAAATGACCAACACCCAGTATGTATAATATGTTCTGGTTTTATTAATAGTACTATTAGTATTTTGAGTCAGTTTCTGTTGCCCAGGATGGAGTACAGTGGCACCATCACGGCTCACTGCAGCCTCAACCTGCTGGGCTCAAGCGATCCTCCCACCTCAGCTTCCTGAGTAGTTGAGACTACAGGCTCATGCCACCACATCTGGCTAATTTTTTTGGCAGAGATGAGGTCTCGCTATGTTGCCTAGACTGGTCTCAAACTCCTGGGCTCAAGCAATCCTCTCTCCTCAGCCTCCCAAAGAGCTAGGATTACAGGCGACAGCTGCCACCCCCAGACATGGTCTGGTTTTATTAAAAGATATTCTGAAAGACAAGTAAGGTGGTGTCTGTTCATGGTAATTCACACCCACACTATCTGGCCATAGTGAGTTGCCCCAGCGACCTTCCCATTTCTTTGCTGACATTCATCAAAATCATTTACTATTGCGTACAATCCAAAGATTCTTAATTGAGAAAATATATGAAGGAAAACAACTGTTAGGACATGACCTAAATCGTCAATGCCTTTGTTCAGTTAAATGATGGGGGCTTTTGTTATTTTCTTTTTCCCAGTTTTCTACAATGAACACATTACATTTGGGGTAAATACTAAGGGAACTCAGAGTGTGAGGGTCAATTTTTCAAAAGACCAAATATGTTTCTCTGGTTCTCACTAAATCCCATAATCTGTTCAAAGATGCCAAAACCTCTTATATTCAAAGTCATAACATTAACAAGCAATTATTAAGATTAGCTATTATGACAGCCTCATGACAATTTTTTTTCAATAATGCCCAAAGCTCTTGGGGTAGAGGGGAGCATGCCAGGCTCTCTAAGGCAAGTAAGAGGCAATGACTCACTTATCTCATGGTCCCTGAACATAACCAGTATCCATCATGCCATCTGGAGGAAATGTTGCTATTACTTGGATTTTAAACAATGCTTGCTTTCTGAATAATTTTTAAGACACTCATACACTAAAATCATACATCTAGTCTATCTTTTATTTTTCTTCCTCTTCCCTAACCTGCAGCTGGCAACACAGTAGACATAAATGAAGCTTTTAACTCAAGTGAGATACTGCAAGCCCCATGGCTTTCAGGCAGGGTTGCTGGCATCTCCCTTCTAGTCTTTATGGCATGCCATGCTATAACCCTTATCATCTAGATAAGACCTCTGAGATTATGCTACATGTCCTGTGGCTGCTATAACAGTTAGTCATATAGTCATATTTTACATTGTCATTAAGAGGCCTCGTGTTGTGAACAAAACATGAATAGAAAGGATTTCATAATGGTGGAATTTACCCAAATGCTGCACTTTTAAAATGCTCGCAAAGACTTCCCAGCTTCAGGTTTCCAAATGCTACGGCACAGCAACATAGACCCCCTTCCTGACTTGTCAGATGTGTCTTTGCAAAGGAGGGAGAGATGTGGGCAGAAGGATAAGGAGCAGGAAATGTATCACTTGCAAGGAATTAATGAGCGCACGGCCCAAATGGTATGTCCTAGCAGCTCTCTGTGTGGAATGTCATGTTACTCAAAAACAATCTTTAATTGCCGGATCTACATGACAAGTGCAGTCAGGGATGCTACTTGGCTTGCTTGCTCAGAGATAAGTTTTACACAAATATTAAAAGATTTCATCACCTTGTATTGTTAAAGGAATTTTTAAAAGATTTCAGATTCTCAAGTTAAGTGACTCTTTTTTTTTTTTTTTGAGTTGGAGTCTTACTCCACTGCCCAGGCTGGAGTGCAGTGGCACGCTCACAGCCACCCCAGCATGGACTTGCTGGGCTCAGGCGATCCTTCCGCCTCAGCCTTCCAAGTAGCTGGAACTACAGGCACACGCTACCACGCCTGGCTAATTTTTTGATTTATTGTAGAGATGAAGTCTCACCAAGTGGCCCAGGATAGTCTTGAATCCCATGGGCTCAGGCAATTCTCTCACCTTGGCCTCCCAAAGTGCTGGGATTACAGGCTTGAGCCACCACGCCCGGCCTGTGAGACTCTTACTACTCAGCTGGTCAACTCACAAAGCAACTGCTAGAAAATAAAAAACATCTCACACTTTTAGCAACTTCAGCATCATTTTGAACTTCTGTCTTTGCAACATGTTCTCAATCATCAGATAACCTAGAAACCAACACATAAGGCAACCAGACATGAACTGATCCTCAGAATTGAGTGACTTGTTGAAGAGCCCATAAGTGGATCAGTGAACCAAAAAAAAGGACTATTAACACTGTACTCCTGTAGGAAGCCAGCAACTGGGGCGTTCACAAAGAACCCATATCCAACCTTAGAGGACCTGAATCTCTCTGGGAGGTGCCACAAAATGAGAGCTAGCAATATAATGTCTACAAAGAAGATAAACACCAAATAATGCAGTGCAGGAGAGGGAATCTTGAATTTTAAACTTAAATCAGGACAGATGAGGTGGCTCATGCCAGTAATCCCAGCACTTTCAGAGGTGGACACAAGAGGACTACCTACGCCCAGGAGCTTAAGACCAGCCTGGTAATTTAAAAAACTAGCCAGCCGTGGTGGCTCGCACTTGTGGTTCCAGCTACTGGGGAGACTGAGATGGAAGGACCACCTGAGCCCAGCAGGTCGAAGCTGAGGTGGCCATGAATGTGACACACTACACTCCAGCCTGGACGACAGAGTGAGAGTCCAACTTGAAATAATTAATTAATTAAACTTAAATCAGCTGGGGCTTCTTTAACTCGTTCCCAAATCTTACCACTCGATGACATAATTTTGTTTAATTGTGATTTTAAACAACACATAACATGGAATTTACCACTGTAACCACTTTAAGGGGTACAGTCCAGTCGTGCTAAGTATACTTACATTGTTGTGAAACAGATCTCCAGAACTTGTCCATCTCACAAAACTGAAACTCTGCACCCATTAAACAGCAACTCCCACCACCTTTCCACTAGCCACTCCATAAACTTTCTGTTTCCATTTAGGTACCTCATGTAAGTAGAATCATACAGTGTTTGTCTTTTGGTACCTGGCTTATTTCATGTAGCATCATGCCCTCAAAGTCCACCCATGTAGTAGAACATGGCAGAACTGCCTTCTTCTTTAGGCTGAGTAGTATTCCGTTTTGCCCTTGTATAGACCACATTTTGTTTACCCATTCATCTGGGGATGGACGTTGGGGATGATTTTACTTCCTGGCTCTCTGTGGTAGACTGGTGCAGCTAGAAACACGGCCATGCAAATATCTCTTTAAGATCCCTTTGATTCTTTTGGGCATATTCCCAAAGAAGGATTGCTGGATCATATGGTGACTCTACTTTAATTCTCTGAAGAACTGCCATGCTGTTTTCAATGGCAGCTATACCATTTTATGCTCCCGTCAACAGCGCACAAAGGTTCTGGTTTCTCCTCATCCTCACCAGCACTTGTTATTATCTGTCGTTGTTTTTTTAAACAGTAGCCATCCTTAATGGGTGTGAGGTGACATCTCACTGACTCTGACTTGCATCTCCCAAATGATGAATGATGCTCCCTGACATAGCTTCTTGAAGACCGAGAGAATGTTGTGGTAAGTAGTGAAGACTTATTTTTCAACTTGGGTTAATATATCAAAAGAACAGATGTTTGCCAGAATCAGAGTGAATCTTACAGATGCAACAGGATTGACCTGGAGGTATTACACGGTGACTTTCAAGCTGGCACTCTCTCATTACAGACTCACTTAAAAGTAGGGGGGAGCGGAGGAGGGATAGCGGTGGTGAGGGAACATAACATCAACTTGATCCTGCAGTTCCCTTGATTAATACAGCTGGGATTTCTCATTCCACATGGCCACCCATACTCCAGCACTAACTCCAAGGACGCATACGACATGTGATTTAAGAGTTTTGGTCTCCTCCACTTACTGGGAAAATGTCCCAGCCTACATTATGCTCCAAAGGAATGAGAGCAGAAAACTTAGTAAGTTATGCAGCTAGCAGTCGCAGCAGTAAATGACATGACTATTTTTCAAATGTCACATTAAAAAAAAATAATGGAAGTTGTTATGTGTGTGGGTGGAACTGCATTTTCCTTCCCCCAAAAAAGATGAAGCCCTAATCCCCAGTACCTGTGAATGTGACCTTATTTGGAAATGAGGTCTTTGCAGATGATCAAGTTAGGATGAGGTCAAGAGTGGACCCTAGTCCAACATGACCATGTCCTTAGGAAAGGGGAAATCTGGAGACAGACATTCATGCAGCAAGAAAGCAAAGATTGGGGCGATGTGTCTACAAACCAAGAAATGCCAAAGATTGTCAGCAAACCACCAGAAGCTGGTTAAAAGCAGCACAGGGCAGACTCTTCCCAGAAACCCTGAGAAGGAACCAGCCCTATCAACAACTCGACCTCAGACTGCTAGTCTCCAGAAGAACTGTGAGATAATACGTTTCTATTCTTCAAGCTTCCCAGTGTGTGGGATCTTCCAACAGCAGTCCTAGCAAACTAACACACGATGTCCAATTAAGTCATCAAGTGACGGATTAGCCCAGGAGAAATGGACTAATTCCCTTGATTAATACAGCTGGTGACTAAAGCATCACCTCAATGCTACAGCAGAAAGTGGTGCCAGCAGGGACTTACAACCACTGCTGACCGCCTCAAGGGTTCACATGGGTACAGAACACAGAGAAAAAGCACTTGTTTCCAGCTAGGACCTTGTGTACCACCCAACAATGACCAAAAACAAAACCAACTCTGCAGGCCCCTGGGTCTGGCATTGCGGGAGCCAGACAAGAGGGCAAAAATAAGTGTGGATGCCAAGCACTGCGACTTGTACTCGCATAAAGACTCTCTCTTCAAATGCCCAGGTTGGCAGGACACCGAATGGCTGCTGGCAGTGTCTCAGTCTCTGTTGAACTAGTTTTCTGGAGAAAATTAGAACTTTATTTTCTAAGATGGCCACAGACCTTTCAGGAGCTTCAAAAGAGACTCCAGGCAGTGGAAGGCATTCACGGGAAAGTCCGCCTTAGACAAATGGCCCTTAAACACGGAAAGAGAAAAGAAAGAAGAAAAACTATCATTTCCATGAGCAGGTGCAGAAAGCCCAAGTCAACAAACATCCATACGAGGTCCAGCAATTTGGTTCACGAACTCATCCTAGAAAAAAATGCTCCATACCTCTTTGCTGAATATCACTATGGTCACCTTTGAAGTACTCCCCTTGGGAAGCTATGCACTGACGCCAATGCCTAGTCCACCTGTCAAAGCAATTTTGGAACTCTTTTTCTGGAATGGCCATCAGAGCCGTAGTCGTATTACCCTTGATGTCCGGAATGTCATCAAAAGTCTTCCCTCCTGTATTTCCTTTATCTTCCGTTAAAGAAAAAAGTTACTGGCAGCCAGATAAGGTGAGTAGGGAGGGTGTTCCAACACAGTTATTTTACAATGATGCCAACGTTAAGCACACAGTGGCAAGTTCATGAACTTAATTGTCAGACCTCAACAAATAACAATGGCCTCTTTTTCTGACAGCCATTCTAGAAAAAGAATTCTAGAACTGCTTTGATGGGTAGACTAGATGCTGGTGTCAGTGCATAGCTTCCCAAGGAGAGCACTTCGAAAGCGACCGTAGTGATATTCAGCAATGAGGTATGTAGCACTTCTTCTAGAATGGTTCACGAACCGAATTGTTGGACCTTGTACTATGCTGGGAGAGGAGGGTCTCCTCATTCAATGTGAATAATGGACAACAACATCATAAACCACCAGGGCTTGAGCAGAGCCATGGCGTGAGTCTACACAGCTTAATCATGTGGTCAACAAATGGGAAGTCCAGTCATCACTGAGAAATCTACCCTGGATGCAATAAGCCATGAAATATGACTGAAACAGGGTTAATAAGAGAAAAAGAGACGTCCTGGGCTCCATATTATGAAACCAGACGTCCCATTTAACAGCTCTAATAAAACATGTCATCTTTGTCCTTACAAAAATAATTAAATCAGGCTAAGGGAGGATAAGATGGCTAACAGTAACATCTGAGCTTTGTTTCAACTCTTATATTCCATGTATGCTGTAACTACTACATAAACCTGTCTTCTTTTTCTTTGTCATTTGAATTCGACTGACAGATCGTCTGAAAATTGATTAACAACATGTCTGTGAATACTAGGACTTATATGTGAATACAAGGTATTCTTGTTGGTGCCTGCCACGTGGGCCCAGGTCCTGTAGGTGAAGCAATGAAGGACGGAGGGGTCAGGAGGTGTCAGGAGGAACCTTGGTCCGAGACTGCAGGGACAGAAGTGAAGGCAGAGGAAGAGAGAGGTTTAGGGTATCGAGGCAGGAGTGGAGGGAGCCCATGCCTTGTGGCCCTCATGTGAGGCAGAAGTCTTGGTCATCTCCAATCAGAGGGCATGTTCTGCCTGTTCTCTTACTGTCCTTCCAGGCTGACCTCCTCAGACTGTCTGCCTTGGCTCCCATGCTTTTGAGCTTCTGGTTGGGGTCAGAGGACGGGAAGCCCTGGCAGAAGATGGGTGGTAAGGAAGAGAGATGGGATGAGCTCTGTGTGCCCCACCCCTCTAGAGCTGAGACAGTAACTGCCACCCAGTTATTAGCACTTTATTACGGCAGCCCTAGGAAACGAATTCAGCACTTAACCATAAAAAAAGGAAATGTCGTGAATCCCAACACCTCTACAAATGTGCTGTGGTTTGCTTGCTGATGCTTAGATGTTCAGTCTTATGTCTAGATCAAAGGTAATGGAGCATGGAGCTCTGTTTGCTGACAGAAATACACATGACAAATGGCAGCCAGAAGATGGGACAATGGCCAAATGCACTTTACAGTTCAAGTCATAAGTAAATGACGTCGAAACTAAGCCGGGTGCAGTGGCTCACACCTGTAATCCCAGTACTTGGGGAGGTCAAGGCAAGGGGATTGCCTGAGTTCAGGAGTTCTGAGACCAGCCTGGGCAACTTGGTGAGATCTTGTCTCTACAATAAGTCAAACAATGAGCCAGGCATAGTGGCACACACCTGTAGTCCCAGCTGCATGGAAAGCTGAGGCAGAAGGATTGCCTGAGCCCAGGAGGTTCAGGCTGTCATGGCTGTGATCATGCCACTGCACTCCAGTCTGGGCAACAGGGTGAGACTCTGACTCAAAACAAAACAAGCCAACTACACAATGAACTAAGGAAAACAACTGCTGGTTCCTTTCCATTGCTTCTGAACACAGTCCTGTGAAGATGCTAGATCTAAAAGCTTTCCCGGCTCGGTCTTCACCTAGATGTGGCAAGCTGAACCCCAGAGGAGCTTCCGGGGTGATGAGGAAATTGGAATGCTGAGTAAACATAATTTTCCGAACATCAATTGAAACTGCGCAATTTTCATTTGTTACTTCCAGTTTGTACTATTTGCATAATTGCTAGGAATCTTGGGAGTTAATTTCAGAGCCACAGGTTCTTTGTGATTAAAAAGTAAAGCAATGCTCTTTTTTTTTTGAATTGGAGTTCTTACCCTGTCACCCAGGATGGAGTGCAGTGGCATGCTCACAGCCACCGCAGCCTCGACCTGCTGGATTCAGGTGATCCTTCTGCCTCAGCCTTCCAAGTAGCTGGAATTACAGGCTTCCACAACCGGCTAATTTTTTGATTTATTGTAGAGATGAGGTCTTGCCAAGTTTCCCGGGCTGGTCTCGAACCCGTGAGCTCAGGCAATCCTCTCACCTCGGCCTCCTAAAGTGCTGGGATTATAGGCGTGAGCCACCGTGCCCGGCCAAGCAATGCCTCGTATAAGCAACATGAACAACCTTCTTTTCATGTCAACTGAAGACATTATTTCAGTAAAACTTTTGTCGTAGAAAGGCCTGTGCCAGTTGACTCCCTCGTCCTTGGGGACAGCACAGAGCCACCCCGGTCGTCAACTTGAGGCCCATGTGTGTTCTCCCACCTCGGGCTTCTCCTGCTCCCGTCCCATCAGCTGCCAAGCCCAATCAATTCTACCTCCTGGATTTCTCTCGTATGTCAGCTCCTGACATTCCATCTGCAGGGCTCAGGCCCTTATCAGTCACCACCATGTGTACACGACACTGCCAAGGCTTCTAGTCACTGGGCTTTCCCCCTGCAGACTCAGCCGTGTTCGATCTGTCCTCCCCATTCAAAAGCGGCTTCCCCTGGCACCCATCACAGGTGCCAGCACTACTGGCATGCCATAATACCCTCCGGCTCCTTATGGCCCAGACCATCTTACCAAGCAGGCTTATGGCTGGGGACCCCAGCTCTTTCTCCCCAGTCATCTGACCCACACCAAGTCACCTACGCCCTGTGAACCTAGCCGACGTTATTCACACCTACCTCTTAGGTTTGCTAACTAACAATAAATGAGATAGGGTACTGAGAGACTTGGCACAGCGTTTGGCACACAGCAAGGGATTTTTAAAAGGGTAGTTATTATTCTTATTCATGTTCTTATCACCAGCAGCACCTTGCCCACCATGTTGATAAACATTTGTGGAACCCATATGGTGTTTGCCAGATCAAATTCCACAAAATAAAACCAGAGCCACAGGATTCCATTGTAGGTATCTGGTCCAACTTCCTGTTTATATAAATGAGGAAACAAAGACTCACGAGGCTCCCGCTCAAAATGACAAAATACTAAAGGCTTTGAGAATTGCTCTTTTGCGTGATCGTTCTATCTACAGATGAGAAATCTCAAATTGATGGCATTGCTCCATATCTTTCTATGAGTTAAAACCGGTACGTCCAACTCAAACATTTAAGTGATGGAATAACTGAAGGATAAAACACCACAGATAATTTTTACAAATCAGTTTGATTGTATGTGCCATGTCTTCACATTTACATTCTAATACAGGAATGTCCAGTCAGCAGAGTGCTCCCTCAGAACGAACCCACCAAGCCCGCACTGCGAAGGTCTGCCCCGAGGGGCTTGAAATCCATGTCTACCTTGAAACCACTTGTCCAAGTCTATGCTAGAGAGATGCATGCTTCTCCCAGGAACACTCTGGCTCTAGGAAAACGGGGACGTTTTGAGGCTAAGAAAGTAAAGGAGACCAAGAAATCAGCGAGGTCAGAATGCATGTAAAATTTCTGAGCTAAAAGAACACTCTCTTCCATGTTGAAGCTGATTGGACTGGAGCTCAGAGAAGCTGTAGGTGAGTTCACAAAAAGGCAGTAAATGCACTCAGCAGATATGGAGGCTTCATGGCACCTGTCCAGTCAGCACTCAGTTCTTATGGGCCTCCCGAAAGCCACCTGGCTTAGGTAATGATTCATCCTCCAAAGAAAGCTCCAGTCTCATGAGATACTACACAGAAAGCTGGAGAGAGAGAGAGAGAGAGAGAAAGAGAGAAAGAGAGAGAGAGAGAGAGAGAAAATGATAATGATTCCATCTGATACGAGTACATGACTTTTGATTCTAAATCACTTTTCATGTGCTTGCTGGCTTTCCAATTGATCCAGTCAATGGCTCTACAGTGAAGGCAGGGTCTCAATTCTGTTAAAGAACATGAAGGAAACTAAAGCTCAGAATGAAAGGAAGGAAGAAGAAAGACTGTCATGGGAGCCTAATGCTTGTCCTCTGCAAGGTGCTTTTACAGAAGGTAATCCACCTGAGCCTCAGGAAGTGGGTCATCTCCATGCATAGAGATGAGGAAACAGATTAAGAATGGTCAGCGACCAGGTTCAGTGGCTCAGCCTGTAATTCCAGCATTTTGGAAGGCTGGGGCAAGTGGATTGCCCGAGTCCGTGGGTTCGAGACCGGGCCGGGCAACTTGGCGAGACCTCGGCACTACAATTTAAAAAAAAAAAATTAGCTGGGTGTGATAGTGCATGCCTGTAGTTCCAGATACTTGGAAGGCTGAGGCAGAAAGATCGCTGGAGCTCAGCAAGTCGACGCTGGGGTGGCTGTGAACGTGCTATTGCACTCCAGCCTAGGTGAAGGAGTGAGACTCCAACTAAAAAAAAAAAAAAAAAAAAATGGTCAGCAACACACAGCTGGGAAATGAGGAGGCCAGATCCAAAGGCCTGGATGGCCCCTCTAACCACTCTGTTTCCTTTTTTTTTTCTTTTTCTTTTTTTTTGAGTCAGTCTGACTTTGACACCTAGGCTGGAGTGAAGCAGTGGCATGATCACAGCTACTACTGCCTCGACCGCCTGGGATCAAGCGACCCTTCCACTTCAGCCTTCTGAGTAGCTGGGACTACAAGCGCACCACCATGCCCAGCTAATTTTTCTGATTTGTTTTGTTTTGATTTGTTTTTGTAAAGACAAGGTCTTGCTATGTCGTCTAGGCTGGTCTCAAACTCCTGACCTCAAGTGATCCTCCTACCTCAGCCTCCCAAAGTACTAAGATCACAGACATGAGCCACCAAGCCTAGCCAGTTTCTTATAATTAAGAATATTTATTGTTTCCATTTGAGAGAGAGAGAGAAACAAAGGAGCTTCTCAGACTTCCTACATTTTCTCAGACTATGGCCCATTTTTATGTCAATACAGACATTCTCAATTAGTTTATGGTTTTTATTTATTAGGTTTTACTGAGTGATTCTTTTTTTCAGGGAGAAAATAGCAAACAGCTGTTAAGGAACTGCTACGCTCATTTCTGAGCCACAGAGCTGACTTTGATCATGAGAGTCTTAAGTAAAGTTGAAAGGAGCACACACAAACATTTCAGCCAACATTTCAAGCCTACGCTCTGCTTCTAAGGCACTAGAAAGGAAGGCTAAGCAGTATTTGGCTCAAATGATTTATGAAAAAAAAATTTTTTAATCCATTAAAATAGCCTTTAAATTTAATCTCATGAGGTTAGACCCAGACAAGCACCATTTATCATTCAAAGTTAAATGAAACACAGAAATGACCATGCAAAGCAAAGGGGACTTAAATACTTAAAACTTTGCTAATAAAAGAAGCCAAAAGCAACAGTGATAAGGAGAAAGAAATGCTGATTTGTTTTTAAAAAGCTGAGTGAACATGTGAAATTCCCTCCTCTCACTCTGGCTGAAAGCACAGTTGCTCAAAAGGCAGGGAGTGCAGCTCTGGGCACACAGGCCTCCCTCCTGAGAGGGCCAGTTCAATTGTATTTGGGCCTAATCTCCCCCTTCCCCTTCACTTCCACCTCTCACGTGTGAAGCATTGAGGACAAAAAAATAAAATAAAGTAGCCCTGAAATCTAAACACCTTCCTTCCATGATCACTACAATCAGATCAACTGAGGACAGCGCCACTGCCAGGGACTTGTGACCCCAGGACAGGAAGCATCATCATCATCATCATCATCATCATCATCATCGTCATCATCATCATTATTAACAGAATCTTGCTCTGTCACCCATGCTGGAGTGCAGTGGCATGATCAGTGCAGCCTCAACTTCCTGGGCTCAACCAATCCTGCAGCCTCACCCTCCTGAGTAACTGGGATTGCAGACACACACTACCACACATGGCTCATTGATTGATTAACTGATTGATTGATTGTAGAGACAGGGGTTCTCACTATATTGCCCAGGTTGATCTTGAACTCCGGGCCTCAAGCAATTCTCCTACCTCAGCCTCCCCAAGTGCTGGGATGACAGGTGTGAGCCACCAGGCATGGTCAGGAAGCACAACACTTACAAAAAAAAAAAGAAAGAAAGAAATGCATCTCCCCATCCCCAAAACCTTTCATTCAATGCACATTTCTCTTTGTGGGGATAAAAGAAAAAGAACAAGACTTTCATCCACTTAAAAAGGGCACATTCTCTAAGGTGACCGAAAGAGAAAGAAGGGAAACAAAATTCATTAAAAATAAAGATGACAAAAGACAGAACCTGAACACGTTTCCAAAAAAGCAGCTGCTATGAGCAGAGCTGAGGGCCTTGGCTCTTCCCGATGTCAACCAGAGGGCCAAAAAGAGGAGACGCTGAACTTCCCGAAAGGACAAACTTCTTTCCAAACTCTCCGTCCCTTTTTCTGAGACCAAGCTCATGAAGACGGCTTTAAAATTCCAGCACCAGCAGAGCCCTTTCCCTGAACCACAGCACTCGGGAGAACAGGCTCTCAGCTGATGTCAAATCCCGTGAAAACCAGAAGAATGAAAGAACCATTTCATTTCAAAAGGTAATAAAGTGAAATCAATGTTTAGTCATTTAAGGACTGACTTTAGAACACTCCTAATTAGATCTCTGAGATAACACAGGAAACTGTGACACCAGGAAAAAAAATCTTTGTGTTTTTTTATTATGACATGGAAACTAATCATTTTCCCAAAAAATGTTTGAGGTCTGATTTCAACAAACTTGTTGAATTTTCAAATAGTGTGTTATCAGAAAAATATCTTATTTCTTTCCACCTTCTGTCTTCCACTGTCACATGGCATGGAGTTCAGCCCTGTGTAATTCAGTGAGCTTTACGTAGTAACCACCCCACACACGTAAGGACAATCAACACTTCCTAAGGCTCTGTGAGTAGTACATGACACATAAATCGTGGTCTGCTGACTCCCCTTATCATGTATTTATTTTTTAGCACTTAGTAGGTACATAGTACACTGTACCTACTGTGTGTGATCAGCCTTTGGGGGCTTTGGAGTTTGTTTTTTAAGATTAAAATCTCTTTTTTGGCCAGGCGCGGTGGCTCACACCTGTAATCCCAGCATTTTGGGAGGGTGAGGCAGGAAGATCACTTGAACCCAGGAGTTCAAACCAGCCTAGGCAACAGAGTGAGACCTCATCTTTACAAAAATCTAGCCAGGTGTGGTGATGCATGCCTGTATTCTCAGGAGGCAGAGGCAGAAGGATCGCCTGAGCCCAGGAGGTAGAGGCTGAGGTGGGCTACAAGTGTGTCACTGCCTCCAGCCTGAGTGACAGAGTGAAACGCTGATTTTTAAAAAAAATCTCTTTCTCAAAGAGACCTTACCATCTGTCTAGGGAATGCACAGATAAAGTCACAAAAAAGTCAATTCATCAACAAGAGTGTCAACACAGAACTTCCACTTCCAGAAAAAGGAAAGCAGATGAGGGGCTTCTAATATCATCCGCCAAGCGCCTCATTCTACAGATAAGGAAACTGAGGCTTGGTACCAGGAATAATTGAGGAGACAAGATGACAGACCACACTTCAAAATTTAGTTAGAGGTAAGATAACAAGTCCTGAGAGGGAAGAAAGCTGGCCTGGAGCGAGGACCTGGGAGAGACCTGGCAGTGGGTGGGATTTCAGTAAATGTGTTAGGGGTGAGGACGGGGCAGGTGTTTGAAAAAGGGCAAGAATGGGGCAGCACAGAAGGGAAGATATGGGGGTGTTGGGGAGGCGGGCCCGCTGAGACAGGGACCCCTGTTTGGGAGTAGGAGGCAAGTCTAAAACGATCCAACAGAGCAAGACAATGGAAGCCCAGGACTTCCCAAGGGCAGGTGGGAAAAATGAGGATCCTGCGAGCTGGGCTCCAACCCTACCTTAATGCCATGCAGATGTGAAAAAGTGACCTGAAAGCCCTTTCCATGGGTTCCTTCACTGGCAACACGGGGCAGCACTAATTACCTCCCATAGCTCTTTGAGTCGAGAGACTGAGCAGAAGGGTGACCAGTCCACACACTGGGCATCCACTGGGTGGACACCAGGCACTGCTCAGGCACAAAATGGGATGATGAATAAGAATAAAGGAGGCCCTGCCTCTCCCCAGGGAGCTTCCATCCTACCTGCAGGAGGCCAAAACTAAGCAAGGAAGCAGACAGAATCTTCTGGCATGTGATGCTAACATAGAAGGCAGACACTGAGGACCGTGGCTGAGAATGACTCCAGAAGTTCCAGCATCTTGGAGGCACACAGAGCTGTACTCTATCCCAGGCTCTCTAAACTAAGAAACTCACCCTTTATCCTCAAAGGATAAACACCACAGAAACTGCAGGAGCTATAAAAGCTTCTGAGGAAAGCAACACCAAGACACCAGTATGAGTCAGTTCCAAGGACTATTTCCTGCAATGGCTTCCTGGAGGTTGAGTTCTTCTTGCCACAACCACCTCCTGTCACTGCTTCCCTGAGGGCCTCTGGGCTTCCACCTCCATCTGCCTGCCTGTAGCTGGTCACTCCTGCTAACCCTTTAAACAGACACTAGGTGTCTTTTAGCCACCTGTGAGCATCTTTCCCATGGTTTTGCCAGGGTTGTTCCACCTTCTCTCCTCTGTGCATCCTGCGGTGATACTGCTAATAAAAACACACAAACTGAAAAAAAAACACTCGGGGAAGAAGGCATCTGCTTCTTCCTGCTAATGTCAACAGAAACAGGGTTTGTTTACTGGCAGGGTCATGAGGACAAGACACATAGAAACCTCTCAGGGACCTTTTGGGGAGGTGGAGGAGGAGGTTGGGGGGATGTCATATTACTTTCTCAGATGCTGGGGAGCCGCCCTGCTTTCTAACCTCTGGTTGGAAGAGAAAGCTGTGTGTATCACAAACTACAAGGTGAGACTTACTCGCATGGCATCTTCCACATAAAGATGACAAAATGCCATGCAATAATTTACTATTAATATTGTTTTTGAACTTTCAACTATGCAGAGGAAATAGTGGAAAAGACTGTCCAAGTTCAACAGCAAAGGGGATCATGCAACTTGTTACAGAATGGAAAACACTGGCAGCACATGGCCAAGGCCTTCCAAAAGGTTAAAGTCATCAATAAGAATAAATCTTTTCCTTTTCCAGACGGGATCTCCCTCTGTCACTGAGGTGGAAATACAGTGGCACAATCACAGTTCACCACAGCCTCAAATTCCCAAGCTCAAGTGAGCCTCTCTCTTTGGCCTCCCAACTAGCTGTGACTACAGCCTCGCCACCATGCCCAGCAAATTTTTTTTTTTAAGAGATGAGATGTTGCCCAGGCTGGTCTTGAGCCCTTGGGCTCAAGCAATTCTCCCACTTAGGCCTCCCTGGGATTACAGGTGTGAGCCATAGAGAGTATGGTCTGGGTCTTTGTGTCAGGCAGTGTCCGTGGGATTTGCATTTAAAAAGACTACCCTGCCTGTATCCATATTTTAAAACAAAAGTAATAAGCAAAGGCCCAGGAAATCCAGTCTCCAGGGACAGACACGGTCATCCCCAAAGGAAATTGCAGGGACTTCTGGCCATGTGCCCAGCTCATCTGCGTGGCAAATGCGACTGAGCCATGAGAATTCATTCACTTGAGGCAGCCCATCAAAGGAGGGGTCACGTGTGAGCAAGGAGGACCCTTCCAGGGTCAGACACTTGGCCTTGATAAATTCTCCACAAAAAGTTCTGGAGCAAGGTTTTGAAGCAGTTCTGGGAAGCGGTGTCTCTCACAATCCTGCAGTCCCTCTCTCCCAATCCCTGATGACTGAGTCACCACAGCCAGCCCTGAAGCCTCCCAGCTGTGGGATGGTCTGGTTGTGGCAATTCTTAAAGAGCACAAGGTAGCAATTTGGAACCAGCTCGGTCAATAAATATATGCTGACATATGGCTTTCTACAGTCAGTTAAGAAATACATCTGTTGCCCAGGAGTTAAGAAGAACATTCTGACCAAACTAAAAAATTTGAAATAAAATATGAAAGGATGAGGCACTGTGAAAATTAACAATGGCGTATCATGCTACTTGGAAAATAAACTCACTCTAACATTCAGTTAGCAAATGTTTAATTAGCACCTACTACATGCCAGGCGATATGCTCGATGCTGAGGATATGGAATAAAAGGCAGCTCAGGCACAGAGGCCTATATCTGTAAGCCCAGTATTTTAGGAGGATGAGGTGGGACGATTAGCATGGGGCCAGGAGTTCGAGGCCAGACTGTACAACATACTGAGACCCTGTCTCTACAAAAATAAAAATGAACTCGCTGGATGTGGTGGCACATGCCGGTAATCCCAGCTGCTCAGGAGACTGAGGTGGGAAGATTGCTTGAGACAAGAAGTTCAAAGTTGCGATGAGTTATCACACCATTGTACTCCAGCCTAAGTGGAAGAGCAAGAATCTGTCTAAGAAAAAAAGAAGATATAAAATCAACGTGCAAAAGACAGTCGCATTTTTATACACCAACAACAAACAGAACCAAATAGAAAGCACAACCCCATTTACAACAGCCACACACACAAAAATGAAATACCTCGGCATCTTCCTAACCAGAGAAGTAAAAGACCTTTACAATGAAAACTACAAAACACTACTCAAAGAAATCAAAGGCACAAACAGATGAAAAAAACATTCCATGCTCATGGAAGAATCAACATTGTTAAGATGTCCATCCTACCCAAGGCAATCTACAGATTTAGCACAATATCCATTAAATTACCAATATCACTATTCTCAGACCTGGAAACGACAAAACAGAAATTCACGTGGAAACATAAACAACCACAAATAGTCATAACAATCCTCAGCAAAAGAAACAAAGCAGAAGAATCACACTTCCAGAATTTAAACGTTAGTATAAGGTTACAATAATCAAAACAGCCTGGTATTGGGACAAGAACGGGCATACAGACCAATGAAACAGGATAGAGATTACAGAAGCAAAAACCTCAATTTCTCAACCAACTCATCTTCGACAAAGCCTCCTCCAACAACCACTGGGGAGAGGAGAAGCTATTCAGCAAATGGTGCTGGGAAAACTGGCTGACCACATGCAGATGATTGAAACAGGACCCCTACCTGTCACCATACACAAAAATCAACTCTAAATGGATCAAAGACCTAAACATAAAACCTCAAACTATAAGAATCTTAGAAGACACAGGAGACACCCTTACAGACATTGGAATAGGCAACCAATTCCTGACCAAAACCCCAAATACCCATGCCATAAGAAATAAGATAGACAAGTTGGGACCTCATCAAACTGAAAGCTTCTGCAAAGCCAAAGAAACCATGAAGAGAGCAGGGAGACATCCCACAGACTAGGAAAAAATATTTGCAAAGTGTATATCTGACAAAGGCCTAACATCCAGGATCTACAGGGATCTCAAATGTGCCAAAAGGAAAAAAACAAACAGCCTTATTAAAATGTGGGCAAAGGATGGGAATAGGAACTTCTCAAAAGGAGACATATGAGCAGTCAACAGATACATGAAAAAATGCTCAGCCTCACTAATCAGAAATGCAAATCAAAATCACACTGAGATACCACCTAACTCCAGTCAGGATGGCCATCATCAAATAACTCAAAAAACAACAGACGGCAAGGCTTGGTGGCTCAGCCTATAATCCCAGCTGAGAGAGGCTGAGGCGAATGAATTGCCTGAGCCCGTGGGTTCCAGATCAGCCCGGGCAACTTGGCGAGACCTCATCTCTACAATAAAAAAAAAAAACAAAAATTAGCCAGGTGTGGTAGCACACACATGTAGCACACACCTGTAGTACCAGCTACTTGGAAGGCTGAGGCGCAAGGATCGCCAGAGTCCAGCAGGTCGACACTGGGGTGGCCGTGAGTGTGCCACTGCACTCCAGCCTGGGCAACAGAGAGAGACTCCAACTCAAAAAAAATAAAAATAAAAACCAACGCTGGAGAGGATGCAGAAAAAAGGGAACGCTTCTACACTATTGTTGGGAGTGTAAACTAGTATAACCTCTGTGGAAAACAGTGTGGTGATTCTAAAACATCTAAAAATCGACCTTCCATATGACCTTGCAATCCAGGAATATATCCGGAAGAACTCAAATCATTCTACAAAAAAGATACCTGCACATACATGTTTATTGCAGGACTATTCACAATAGCAAAAACATGGAACCAACTGTGCAGCCCATTGAAAGTAGACTGGATTAAAAAAACGTGATAAATACACATGATGGAATAGTACACAGCCATAAAGAAGAACAAAATTCTGGACTTCGCAGTAACTTGGATGTATTTAGAGTCTATGATACTCAGTGATCTATCACAGAAACAAAGAACTGAGTACCACATGTTCTCACTCATAAGAGAACCCTGAACATTTATCATAATACTACAAGAAAGAGATTAGCCGTAACAGGTCACTGCCAAGGGAAGGAGGGAGAGGGGAGCACATATAACTAATAAAGTACCTGATCCCAAACCAGGTGAAGTGAAGACCAATGGGAGGCCCAAACTTCACCTGCACAATGACCACCTATGCACCTAATCTTGAGTTATACCCTACATCTTTAAAATTAAAAAAAAAAAAGGCCGGGCACAGTGGCTCAAGCCTGTAATCCCAGCACTTTGGGAAACCGAGGTGAGAGGACCGCCTGAGCCTGCAGGTTCAAGACCAACCTGGGCAACATGGTGAGACCTCATCTCTACAATAAATAAATAAATAAATTAGCCAGGCATGGTAGCATGCACCTAGTTCCAGCTACTTGGAAGGCTGAGGTGGAAGGTTCGCCAGGGCCCAGCAGGTCGATGCTGGGGTGGCTGTTAGCGTGCCACTGCACTCCAGCCTGGGCAATGGAGTGAGACTCCAGCTTAAAAAAAATTAAAAAAAACAAATTAATTAAATTAAAAAGAAGGAAGGAAGAAAGGAAGAAAAGAGAGAGCATGAGATAACAGACAGGTCCTTGCACCAAGAAGCTGGCAGTGTAGTAGCAAATACATATCAATACTACTTTTTTTTTTTTTTTTTTTTTAGCTGGAGTCTAACTCTGTCGCTCAGACTGGAGTGCAGTGGCTGCTCTTGGCCACCGCAGCCTCGACCTGCTGGGCTCCGGCGATCCTTCCGCCTCAGCCTTCCAAGTAGCTGGAACTATAGGCTCAACATATCAATACTACTTTTCATGTGTTTTAAACTCTTAGTATGTGCCAAGAATT
>CAUYQG010129823.1:0-28184 GCA_963574415.1 Tarsius wallacei
TTCTGCTTGAACATTCCTCAGCCCATGAACTCGAGCAATACCATCACCAATACTTAAGACACGCCCAGTCTCCTCAAGGTCAACAGAGGTATCAGCTCCGAGAATACGCTCTTCAAGAATAGAGGACATCTCCGCAGTGCCAGTCTTCTGAAGACAAGTGTTAGAGGCATGGAGGTTCCTTGTGGCAATGAACGATGAACCCAAAGCATTTCTGGAGACCAGTCCGGCCCGCCGAGGGAGGGCGCGGGCCACCGCCGCGGCGACGCGCACGAACAACATGGTGGCAGTTTCTTGGCACTAAGCTCCCCTGCAGCCGCAGTCTCCGGACTGACTCAGCTCTTATCTTATGTATGGTACTAGAAGGACTTTTTTATTATTCTGGGAAAGCTTTTATCTTACTGTACTAGGAGGGCCCTTTCTCTATCCTAGGAAGGCCTTCATTTTATTAGGCTGGTGAGGGGAGGGGTCCCTGCCTTACTCCTAGGTTAGACTTTATAATTATTTCCAACTTCTCCTGTGCTCATCCCCTAATTATATATCTGGAAGCAATAAGTAGTGGAGATGGGTCTTACATAGAATTGGCATTGCCTTACAAAGGACATTTCATAGAGGTCATTTAGAGTTTTTAGGAAAAGGGAGGCTAATGTCCTCGAACAGAAAAGATGAGCTGTTTCTGGTGGAAATTGAGGATCAGTTGATATATACAGTTTAAAATCTGCAGACTTATTGGAGTCCATCAAAAAGCTTTCATTCCAATTTTTAGAATTCTATTCCTTCTAAATCAACACTCAAACTTTTACTTAAGAGACCTAGCAAAACTAAGAATTCCATTTTTCTTTTAAGTTTGCAACCTTAATAATCAAATCTTATTTCTTGTTTTAATATCTGTTCCTCTGTATCTACAAGTTACTAAAAAATATATTTTTAAAAGCAGTCATAAAATATTTTGGTTCTCTGATTGTGCCTTGAGTGTGACATTTTTCTTTTGGTAAGCTTTTCAAAGCCGTGTCTTCAATAGACACTTTATTTCTTTCAAATATTGATTTGTCATTGTTTTCTTTTGACTACCAGTCCATCAGTCCTCTGATGATGAGGCCATTGTGACCCTCCAGTAGCAAATCCCATATTCCCATAAATAAGAGTCTGAACCACATTCTTATATTATCTATTATATTGGTCAGAGTTTGGTCAGCAAAACAGAAGACACACTAAGCAGAACCTTACAAAACAGTCTGAAAATCTGCATTGGAAGAGGTAGCAAAGATCTGTTAGATTCAAGAAATCAGAAACCATTGCTAATCTTCTCAGCGGCCTTCAGCATCAAAGTGGGTGATTCAACTGGAGAACATTCAGAAAATGCTGGCAAAATCACAACTGTTTCTTCATAATCCTACAAACCTATCCACTGCTGCTCATTCAATAACGGTGCCTCCTTCTCTTCTTTTTGCTAGGAGACAGCTTTCCGTAGGTCTCACATTTCTACAAATCTTGCAATAAAGGTACTCAATGACTTTATTTCAAATTATATTTTCAAGGATGTTTATGTAGTAAATAACAGAGATAATGTGTCCCCCTAGGAGAAGACAGCAACGTATCCCTCTAGGGCAAAAACTAGATAGGATTACTGCTCACTTTAAAAGATTCAGGTGGCCCGGCTCCGTGGCTCAGCCTGTAATCCCAGAACCTTGGGAGGCTGAGGCGAGTGGATTGCCTGAGCCCGCGGGTGCGAGACCCGCCAGGGCAATTTGGTGAGCCCTCGTCTCTACAATAAATAAAAAATTAGCCAGGCGTGGTAGCGCGCACCTGTAGTTCCGGCTACTTGGAAGGTCGAGGCGGAAGGATTGCCCGAGCCCAGCAGGTTGAGACTGCCGTAGCCGGGAGCATACCACTGCACTCCAGTCTGGGCGACAGAGTGAGACTCCGACTCAAAAATAAATAAATAAATAAAGGTTCGGGTATCCTAGGCTTAGAATTCCTTTACTGGACACTCCTCACTACGTGCACCAGTATCACCAAGACCTCTTTGTATTGCCCTGGAGATTTGTGTCTTGCAGAACCAATGCAAATACTGTTGCTGTTGCTCTGAATAATAATGTCCTTCACCTCTATCCCAAGAGTCTCTTGTCTTCTGCCAGCTTCCGTGAAACAGTGGCAGACTAATCGGTTAGCTTGCAAAAAGGGTAAAATTTCATATCTTTCCAGTTCTTGACGGTAAATTTTATATCTCATAGAAAGACCTTTGTTTTCTGCAATACAGTAAAGAGCATGGAAATAAGCAAAAATAAAAGTTTTACAGTTCAACCTCCTTTAAAAATCATCTAACAGCTCTTCCTATTAATATCAATTTTAAAAATACTATTGGCTTTGCTTTTTTAGTTCATTTTTTCATACCTCATTAATTTCATCTTTTAACCTTATTAACGTCTTACTTTTAACTCTCATTTATGTATAAATTAAATAATTGAATTCATGCTCTCTGACTTGCAATTTAAAATTATGAACAAAAACATGCATTGTCTCTATTCCATTGAAATTTTATTTTATAGTTATTTTTTCTAACTCAGTTAAATTGAATGCTTCATATATTTTAAACTAACTGTGGTTTTAGATGCATTTTATATTTTTTTCTTTGAAATATTCTCTTTTATAAGTTTCTGAGCAATTTGTCTTATATACTCTGATTTCTTCTTTGAAGTAATAGTTTTTAGAAAAGTGTTTTTCTGCTTCTTCCTTTTCATTCTTAAATTTGAAGAGGATTTGCTTGTTATGCCAAATGTTGATGAGAGCAGGTTGTCTGAAAGAACTGTAAACTTTTGCATGTTTGAATAAAAAAGAATTGATTCAACGCACAGTACACATCAAAATGCATAATGTTTTGAGAATGGATACTTCTTTTAAATCTTTTTGCTTGCCCTAGATCTGTAAGATGTCTTATTTTCTTACTGCCAATTTTTCAAGTTGGTACAAAATTTTTAGCAGCATAAACAATAAAATATTTAAAATTTGATCAAAGAAATTCTGTTTCTAATACTTTATCATAGGAAATAATTGCACATGTTGGCAAAGATATATTCAAGAAAATAATCATTGTAGAGTTCTTTTATTTGTGAAAAAATGAGAACAACTCTAATATCCATTAATGGATACTTGAGTAAAAAAACTAATAAATCCACATATTTGAATTCTATTTATTATTGAGAATGAAGAATTATTTTAACAAGGAATGAAAAAGTCTTCATGATAGACAATTGAGTTATATGAAAGCAGATTTTGCCCTAATTTGCAGTTGAAATATTTATACATGTTGTAGTTATGTGTATATAAGAAGCATGAAGACTTTACATCAAAATGGTATTAGTTTTGTTTTGTTTTTTTGGGGGGAAGGTTTTTTTTTTAGTGTTCTAATTATAGTTGATTTTTTCCTTTTGGTTTAGTTTCTATTTTCTTCTAATAAATGCTTGTTATTTTTGCAACATAAACAACATTAACAACAAAATTTCCTCTGTCTTTGTCTGTGCTTTTAATGTGCAAGAAGTTTTTAGCAGATTCAGATGGAGACGGAAGGTAGTTAAAAGAGATGGAGTATATGGATTAGAAATGTTCAAAAAAGTGAATGTGAGGGCGATCTAGCTGTGACATCTGTCACTCCATTGATCACCAGGGTTGATTCAGCTGATCTGGCTGGCTAGGGGAGTGTCCTCTTCCTCCTCATAGCTGCATGTGTATCCCTCCCCAAGCTGCGCACTTTGTCAAAGAGGATGACCATCCCCGCTAGAGGAGGAACGTTCTTCAATCAAGGGTACACAGGCAGCTGTGCTCCCCCACTAGAACCTACAAACAAGCTCTCAAGAAATGTTCATAAAAACCTGCAGAGGCCTCACAAAATGAAGGTTTTGTAAAAACAAGAAACAACAACAACAAAAAAAAACACCTTGGTGCAAGCAAATTACAAAGTTACAAGCAAGATTTTCTATGACATACCTTCTGTTAAATAATCTGAAATTCCGTAAAGGTGCTAAGGCAATTGTATTAAATAATGCTTTAATTTTAACTTAATTAGTGCCATATTGTAATTATTGGGGGAAAAATACGATCATGGCACTTCTCAGTACCAAGTTTTAGGGGGAGAATTACACAATTTGGAAAATAGAATCTGAGTTTTCCCTGTTTTCATTTGTATAGAAGCTGATAGAAAAATAAAAGAAAAAAAAAAGAGGCCACCATTGCTACATGGATACTGTGCTAACCTAGGATATATAATGTGAAAACTACATGGATGTAACCCTTGCTAAAGGGTAGCTTTCTTTTATGCAAATTTAGGAAATATTCAAAAGCTCCCATTGTAAATAAGAGTACCTAACTGTCTGGGGTTTTCACCTTTGCACTTACAACTTCCTTAGGCGTCATTTCCTTGAATCCTAGTCTTGGTTATCACTGGGCCAAATTCCACTGGCATCAATCCATATTGCAGGGACATTATAAAAGTTCACTCAAATCTAACAATCTCTACATACTTTCTTGATTGGAACATTGTTATTCTTCACCTGGACTTTGATGCTGGCAAACTGCCATTACATTTTTCTATAATGATGTGTCCTCTGCCAATCATCGCTAAACCAGCCTGTTTTCTATTTCAGTTCAGTTAATCACAGAACTGCAAACTCACTAAGATCTAGCTTAATATCATTACCATCTCACCATTTTATATTGGCTTGATGACTATTCTTGGCTGCCTCAAAAAAATTAATTTCTTTACATTCTGTTTCGCCTGCACATAAAGAATAGTTCAGTTAAATTTAAAAATAAACTAAAAAATACAAAGTTGCATGGCTCATCTTATTTCTAGTTTAAATCAATCAGTAAACAGCTACCAAACAACTACAAGACAACAGAATATCTAATGGTAATTATATAAACTTTTTTTCTGAAAAAGAAACTAGTGATTTCCCACATTTTATCCCATTTGACTTTTCAAGAATAAAATGATTTCTTTCAGAGTCCTATAGAATCTTTCTCCTTAGTCTTTTTGTGCAGATGGTTCTGTTTGTCAAAGAGAAACCAGAGTCTAACAATAATAAAATGGTAAAAACAGAATTTACTCAGGAGCTGTTGCAACAGGGGAAAGATACCTCTGTATAGAATTGCGCTAAATTATGAATACAAGGAGGAAATGGGAATTTAAAGCTAAAGAGCAGGATAGAGGTTAGTGGCTGGAAAATTACTAAACGGAAACATCATGGGTAAGGGAGGATTCTGGCTAAACCAACTCTGTTATGATTCTTGCTGAAGGCAGACCAGGGTGATCAGAAATCACCTAGGGGATGGTGTGGATGAAGAATTTGATTAGAAATTGAGGATAATCAGATATTAAGGCTGGGGGAACTCTGGCAAACTGACTTAGCAGAATCCTTGCTAAAATTAGGCTCTTGGGGGATATTCCCAAGGACAGAGGACTCAGAGAAGCCTGAGAAAAGTTTGTCAGTCCCTCCTCTTGTTAAAGGAAAGAAGAGACATTTTTTATTTCCTTTGAACAGTATACATCCATTTCCCTTTTGTTTACCTTTTATTCATTGAAGATGATGAGCTAAACCATCTGTTTGTTGAACCTGGTAGTAGAGGATATTTTCTGGACCGTCCTGGTAGTCAGGCATATAGTGAAATAAAGTTCTAAGAAACGGAAAAAAAGAGAATGAGAGAGTCCAGAGGGCAGCCAAGTAGAAACATTCCTAGATGTCGCTAGAGGATGACAGTGATGACCCAACACATTTCCTGGTTGTATTTTGAATGCCTTTGGTGGCATCAGGAGTTCTGGTGAACTTGCTGAGTGGCCCACATGGTAGCAGGCACAAAGTTTGCCTGTACATGGTCTCTTTTGGTGATGTCTTCAAAGTATATTAAATCATCCAACTTCAGCTTGCAGGGCTTCAGGAAAAAGACAGTGTCAAGTTTCAGTGACTTCAAGTCAAGAGGGTGAGAGAAAAATTGGAAACTTTAGTTTGGAGATTGAGAACCATATATCAGAAAAAAATAGAAAAACTAAAACCCACAAGGACTTTTTATTGATACGTGAAAATAATCTCTGCATTCATTCCCATTTTGATTCTTGTTTAAAAAGTAATTCTAGTCTCATTAGGTTTGGTCTGCTTATTTACATACATGCAGTAAAAATGGTAAATGGTCATATGAGCCTTCCTGAGTTTGTTTTGCTGAAACTTTTCATATGGAATCTCAGATTAAGCTGTTAGAAGCCTCTTGAGACTAGGAAACCAAGTCAAGAACTCACTGCCAGACTTCACTTGTGGACCTATAGATTTGGGTAAATTCCTGTCTTCTTGAGGTCTTCAAGATATCTCAGAGTTCCTGGTGCTGCCAGAAAGTGACTTTTCTTATTCACCTCTGATACTGGGAATCCTGTAAGCCAGGTACCAAAGTGATTTTTTTCAAACATAACTTTATTATAAATATTAGCTACATAAAATCAACCTTAGCACCTTAAACCAGATTCTATGCACATAGTTCTTAAGTATGATATTCCAGTTAAAGACTTGGTAATATAATCAACATTCCTAATTATGTCTTGTTACAAGGAGAACAGATTCTTATTAAGCTTTTGCCAATAACTAATTGCCATGGGAAAAATATTCAATGAGAGGGTCCAAAGTCTAGAGGCATCAGGAGGAGGAAATGCTTCATTTATGTTTACAAAAGTATAAGAGAAAAAGGATCCTTAAATCTGAAAAATAAAACATTAAAAAAACCAACAATGTTCCAAAACAAAAATCATTCTGCTTGATCTTAGGTGAGCAGTTTCATAAACCTTTCAACTTTTCCACTCTGTTCTGCAAGTTCTTAGTCAGTGGTATGGTCTTAAAGTCACTTAAGGAATGCCATCATAAAGCATTCTGGTTTATAGCTGATTGAAAATGCTTTCAGAAAATAATCAGAGTGAAACAAAAACTATACAGATGACAAAGTACTTAAAATGACCATAATTAAAGATTTCATGAGAATTAATTTGACAAGGAAGTTTGGTTATTTCTGTGACATACAACATTATTATGACTGATGACACTATACCAGGAAATATCCTGAACAGCAAGAATATTGACAAATTTCTATAAACTTTATATAATTTCTGAAATAATTATATTAATATTTATCTATGCAAGTATAATACAGAAAAGGTGAAGCATCACTTCTTATTTTACAATATTTAACATACTAAACTAACAAATTATTATGATTATTATTTTAGAGATAGGGTCTCCCTCTGTTGCCCAGGCTGGAGTGCAGAGGCACTATCATTAGCTCACTACATCCTCAAACTCTGGTTCAAGGGTTTCTCCCACCTCAGCCTCCCAAGTAGTGAGGACTACAGGCATGGGCCACTACATGCTATTTTTTTAAGAAAATTTTTATAGACACAGTTCTTGCTATGTTGCCCAGGCTGCTCTTGAACTCTTGGGCTCAAGTGATCTTCCCACCTTGGTCTTCCAAAGTGCTGGGATTACAGGCATGAGCCACCATGCTCTGCCCCAAATTATTTTTAATGTTTTTGTTTACGAGGTGAAAGAATAAATTCTCTGCTATTTTCCAGGGACCAACCAAGAAATCTCAAAGTCAGTTCTAGAACAAGATTTCATTTAGGATACGATTTTTTAAAAATTATTATTTATCCAGTTTTTATTAGTACATTTCAAATCTTAAAAGAGAAAACCAAAACCCCAAAGTCAAAAGTCTTAATCTAAACCAACACTGAGAAACAATAATGGAAGAAGCTCTTTTATTCATCACAGCAAAAATGCAGAAGATGTTTACTATTTGTTTTCCAATAAAGAGAATATAATTGGTATTAGAGAGGTAAATTATTGGTTTTCAGGAGTTGTTTTTGGAAGAATGACCAATAAGTGTGTTATTAAGGGTCACATATTGATACCAGGGTCTGTCTCCTCTCTCATTCATTAACCTTTGGACTTTCAGCTCCTTTAACTTAATTCAGCTTATTCGGCTTCAATCTGAAGGATAGCCATTATCCTTTCATAGTTCTTTTCAGGACCATCACAGAAAGTACAGGCAAGCCATCTTGATAAAGGATTATTGTAATATTCCCAGTGTTCTGGGTTGTAGCCTTCTGAAGTTTCTGTTAATTCAGCTTCACCAATGAATACATTCACCAGAGTCATGCCAGTTGCTACCAGAATCCCAGTCAACAAAATGTAGAATTTCCAATAATTTCCAAAAATGGGCTGTTATAGAATCCAGAAGATTTGATGACAGTCTTTTTCCATGGGCTCCACTGTGAATAAAAGCACTTGTGCCTTATTTAAACAAAACACATCCTACATACATCTTACCTTTCCTTATCAAAAATATATCTTACTTTTCTTGAATTTTTTACATACAAAGTTGTTTTTCTTCATCCTTATTATTTCTAGTTTTATTTACATATATTGATTATAACTTTTTACCATTAGTAACCTCCTTTTATACTGACAACTACGAAGAATATTTTGTGAATTGTTTGTCTATCACAACATTATTAACCTTATTTGACCTATAAACCTAAGTAGAATAAATATATACTGTCATATATAATGCTGAAAATGCAAAAGACTCAGCTGTTTTTATTAAATCAACAATATTAAACTAATCTTATTTACCAAGGATTTATCCAAGTCATGTGAATTTGAAAGCCATTTGGGTTATTTTCTATATCTCTGGGAGTTTTATGAATATTTAATTCATGCAAGCATTCATTTATCTCTAAAGCAGCTTGAATAAATCTACTTTAAGAAATTTTATATATTAATTTGGTAATCCCATCCAGAGATAAGAAAATAACATGTATACACAGCATACATATATAGACTATATATATATATCTGCATATATGTATATACAGACAGACACAAAACAAAAATCATATAGCTTTCATTTTAAAATTTTAACCATGAGACAGGTAAAGTCATTAAAATAAAGTTCACTGGTTTATATAAATTCATTGATTCTCCTCTTCACTCTGCTTATACTTTTATCTCAATTATATTCCTGACAGATGAAATAAGTTAACTTTACCTACTGATGATGAGGCCTAATGCTTTTTACCAGTATTTGTGAAAAAGACTTTTATTTATTTTTTATTATTATTATTTTTTGAGCCGGAGTCTCACTGTCACCCAGGCAAGAGTAAATGGCATGCTCACAGCCACTGCAGCCTCAAACTGCGGGACTCAGGTGATCCTTCCACCTCAGCCTTCTAAGTAACTGAAACTAAAGGCACATGCCACCACAGGTGGGTTTTTTGTGTGTGTGAGTAGAGGTCTTGCCAAGTTGCCCAGAATGGTCTCAAACCCTGGGCTCAGGCAATCCTCTCACCTCCTCCTCCCAAAGTTCTGGGATTACAGGCTTGAGCCACTGTACCCAGCTGTGGAGGAGATTTCTAAGATTTTTCATTTGTCTTAATATATGGAAGAAGTATATATATATCTCACTCTGTCATCCAGGCTGGAGTGCAGTGGCATGATCACGGCTCACCACAGGCTCAACCTCCCAGGCTCAGGGCTCAGGGATCCCCAAGCCTTAGACTCCTGAGTAGCTGAGATTACATGCATGTACCACCACACTAGGTTAATTTTTTAAGTTTTTGTAGAAGCGAGGTCACACTGTGTTGCCTAGGGTAGTCTTGAACTCCTGGGCTCAAGCAATTCTCTTGCCTTGGCCTCTTAACCTGTTGGGAGTATAGGCATGAGCTATCCTGCTTGGTCCTGATATAAAATCTTAGGAAGACTGTGGTCTCCAATTAGCCCTTTCCTTCCTTTTCTTTCCAACCTCAAGAACTTGCTTTTGGAGGTCCCTGAGACACTTAAGAGCCCCCACTGGATGCAGAGGAACTAAAGTGCAAGTGACTGAAGGGCTGACGTTGGAAGGTAAAAGCCTGGCAGGGTGGACAGGGGATAGAAGGGGCAGAGATTTGAAGGAGGACACATTAAAGGATTCAAGGAAACTGGCAGGAAGACTGAGGTGGCATGAAGATGAAGGAGGAGTAGAAAAAATGGGAAGGAGAGTTCTCAGAGAAGCCAGTGTGGGGAGATCTTAAGTTTCCCAAAGAGGCCATTAGAGAAGCTCCATCTTATTCTCAGTAAAATCATGCCAAAAATAAAAGAAGCAGAAAGAGTTGGTAAAGCATATAATCAACAGGGGCTCAAGAAGGAGGTGTTCAGTAAATGGAGAAGCTCCCATATTGTTAACTCATGGTACTGCTACACTTATGAGAAACTTGGAACTCTCACTCAGCTTCTGTTCCATATAGAGACTAGCCTAGGATTCTAGCCCAGCTTCTCTTTGCCCAGGGATCTAACCCAGCTTCTTACAAACAGAAAAATCTAGCACTCTAATCCAGTTTCTAGAGTATACTCAAAATCTTAAGAATCAAAACCTGTCCTTACTATGCTTCAAGGAAATTTCCTCTGGAGCACTCTTTCAGGAGTCAGACTTATCAATGAATCTCTGGTCAGTCAGACAGGAGTGAAGACAGAGTCTTCAAAGTTGTATACTTGCGGTCCTGAGTGAGAAGTCTGGGGATCTAATGATGAACCTCACCTTATCCAAGTCACAGCACCACAATTGTCAAAGGAAAAACAGAGCCTAACTGAAGTTAGAGCAGAAAAAAAAAACAAATTTTACTCAGAAACTATTGCAGTAAGGGAAAAGACACCTCAGTATAGATCTAGGTTCAATTCTAAATACAAGGAAAAGTGGGAATTTATAGCCAAGGAGTAGGGTGAGGCTTAGTGGATGGGAAAATATCAAGAAGAAGCATCAGAGGCAGGGGGGCATTCTGGCTAAACTACCCTAACTGGTTTCTTAATGAAGTCATGACAGTGGGATCCGATATCTCCTGAGTAATGGTAGGTGGTAAGGAATTTTGTCAGATACCAAGGGTGATCAGACCTCAAGCATGGGTCATTTTGACTTAAAACTAACTTAGAGAGATCCTTGCTAAGCTTGGGTTCTTAAAGGACATACCCAAGGATGTGGCCTCACTGGGCTCACATAAAGCTGACTAAAATTTGATCACGAGATAATCTTTGTCTCCTTCTTATCCTTGAAGAAGTTTCCTAGCTAAAATTGCCTCTCTGCTTACCAAAGATCCTTTTTGGGATCACTTAAATGTAGACAAATATGGCAGTAGGATACAATAGCCATAGCTTTGTACATGTGACATATCAAAGACTATCAGTGTTTATTGAAATTATTTTCAGGACGCTAATGTGATAGATATCCAAGATGGGAACTAGGTACATCAAGTCCTTTTGAAAGCCAGAAACAGAGACCACTTTGGGATTACTTCTATCTCTATTTTGCTTTTCAGGGTTTTTCTCCTCTACACATGTTGTTTTACATGCTTCTTTCTGTGGTCTAGCTTTCTCTTCTTGCTAATAAGCCTTTGCATACGTCAAAATAGCAGCCTCAGTCTCCCTGCTAACTTACTTTAGTCTTTATCTCAGTTCATACTATTGAGAAAGTCTATGATGAGTCTGGCCAGACAATGAATTGGTCAATTGGCCATTCCATTTCCCGTCCTCTGTGGCTGACTGAATGTTACTAAGATAGGGAAATATAGAACAGTTTCTTAAGGGAGCTTTGCACAGAAATCACAGCATGATGTTTCTTAAAATTAAGATACTCATAATTTTCACTGAATAAAAAAAGTTCTAAATATATATAAACCCTATATTCACTCATTTGGCATCATGACTATGAACTTTCACATGACATATTTTATTGTCCCTTACAAAATTATTTATCGTATCAAAATGATACATACACATAAAGGTAAATAGTATTATAAAGTATGGTTCCCTATCCCACTACTTCCAACTTCTATACCGCCCCCCTGAGACAACCAAATTTGACTGTATAAGTGTTTCTTTTTGCGTTTATCTCTCTCAAACGAAATGCATGCTATAAATTTTATATAGTAGTTATGAGTTTCTATTATGACAAATGAGAATTTACTTCTCTTACATCACCAACCTCTCTTCTTCTTATTTTCCTTGCACCAATATAGTTATTTTATAATTTTGAGTAAAAGCAGCATTTGATATTTATATCACTCTGCCTATGAAAGTATTATTCAAAGCTGAGAATTGTAATACATTATGATCATTTATGTGTTCCCTTTTCCTTCAGTAAATAATGACTTTTATTTTGTTTTCTATTTCTTAGATTTTTTTTGTCTATTCCAAATTCTTGCCACAACTTCCAGTAACTTCCATAAACAATTTTCCATAAAGCCAGTCTCATCAGGCTTTCTCTCAATCCTGTTTTTTGTTTTTTGTTTTTCCCTTGGAGATACCAGAATTCTCCCTGTTTCAACAATGGCTATTCTCTAGACCAAATGTGCAGATGTCACGTGGAAATAATTTTGCTGTTATCCTTGGAATTTTCTTTGCAGTTTCTCATGGGTTGGATTCCTGTTTCCTTAGCCTTCCTCAGATTTAGTTTTGGTGGTGCATAACTGTGTTAGGATAAAAATGAGGGCATGTGGAAGGAATGTAAAATGGTAGACAACTTTAGAAAACAGGCAGTTTCTTATAAAGATATAGTATATGATATATTATATATACAATAAACATATTTTATATATATATATATATTTACCATACAACTGAGCAATCCTACTCTCAGATATTTACCCAAAAGATATATAGCCACAGAAAGAACTGTATATAAATGTTTGTAACAGGTTTGTTCATAATAACCCCAAATTGGAAACCATCCAAATACCCTTCACCAAGTGAATGAATAAACAAATTATGGCATGTCCATACAATGGAATACAACTCAGCAAAAAAGTAGGAATGAACTACTAACACATGAATTAAGATAGATCTATTTCAAAAGCATTATACTACATGAAAGATGCCAAATGCAAAAGGCTACAAACTACGATTCCTTTTATATGACATTCTGATAAAAGCAATACTACAGGGGCAGAAATCAGAGTAGTGTTAACCAAGGGCCTGGAGGTGAGTGAAAAGATTAACTACTAAAGATAACATCTTCAGGTAATGGAAATTTATAAATGTTTTTTAATTGAAAATTTTATAAATATTTCCCTCATTTAAAGCAAAGAACTATCAAAACAATCAAGAATAGACAACACTGTGTATCTCGGCACTAGGAGTGAAGAGAGATAAGCTAAAATAGAAAGCTGAAAGAAACTCTTTGCAAAACAGTTTGATCTCTACTTCTTCCCCACTAACCCACTGGTCAGAAGACAAGGGATTTTATTTCCTGGAGATGATAAATTTTTTAATGGAAATTTATAAATGAGGGTTTTATATTGTGATTGGGTGGTAGTTATACAATTGTCAAAGTTCATCACACTGTATACCTTAAAAGGATGAGTTTGAGTGTATGTAAGTTATACCTTAATAAACTTGACTTTAAAAAATAATGATACAAGGCATATTCCAGGAGCATGACAGCAATGGCAGCATAATTTTTCAACTTCTTCAAATCCCTATACAAAAACAGACAAAGCAACCAGATAACAATCAAAAACCTATGGGCAAGATTTATTGAAAATTATGGGACAATGTACCCCCTTGAGTCTCAAAATAGAAGCAGATGTCAAGACATTGTTAACAAAGTCAAGATCTACACGGGATTGGTATCTCTGCCAAAACAAGAAGAGGGGAACAATTGGTCAGCTTCTGACCTACTTAAGAAGGAGAATATCCCCCAAAAGGCCAACAACTATTCATTATAAAGTTTAGCAGGCAAATCGAAGAACAGCAATTGGGAAGGGCAATGTCCCTCCCCAATTTTTGGAAGAGTTAAGAACCTATAGTAAGAGAAACTGAAAAGGGCTTGAGCAGTCTGTGACTTCTAAAAACTTCCCACCAGAGCTTCTTTCCAAAACATGGCTCTACACTAAGAAGAACTACCCTGAAGAGAAATTAAAACTGATCAGGACAGAGTCAAAAGAGATAAGGAAGCCAGTCTAAAATCTGAGTGCAAAAACTGAGCATGTGTGCTGGGGCTTTTGAAAGTTGCAGAAGGATGGCTAAGTGGATGAGCCCAGAGGGTTAGTGTCTTTAGTTCTTTTCTCTAGAGCTGCTCAGATTTCCTAGAATGTTCTCTTCCAATCTCTTGCCCGATGAGTAAAGATCTGTTTGTAAGTGCTTTGGGAGTTCAGAGGAGAAAGACGGAAGGAGGTTCAGTCCAGCCTACAACGCTCACCTGGTCACTCTATCCCCTACCTTCTGTGTGATAGCAACACTATCATTCATGTTGGTTGATCCTCATTCCAAAGACTCTTAGTTATTTATATCTTCTCTGGGAAATGAAATCCCTTGTATTCTGACTAGTGGGATAATGAGGAAGAAGAAGTAGAGATCAAAGTGTTTTGAAAGCAATTTCCTTCAGTTTTCTATGTTTAGCTTATCTCCCTTCACTCCTAGCTCAGAGATACATGGTGTTGTCTATTCTTGATTATTTTGATGGTTCGTCGCTTTAAATGAGGGAGATTCTCAGATTGCTCCATGGCGGCCTTAGGAGTCTTCCTTCTCAGGTCTGCTCGGTAAATTACTACAGGTCTATCTGTTTTCCAGCTTGCAAAATGTGTTGCTTTTGGTTTTGTATATGTCACAAATTGCTAGGACAACAGATCTCAGTTCCTTTATCCCAATTACACTGGTTAATATCTGCATATTTGTCTAGGATCCTTTATTGGTCCTTTGAGTTTATACTCCTAGGAGTATATACCTAAGTTACCCAATTTTTATGCAACAACTTGTGATCTGTCACAAAAGAGTTGAAGTTGTGACACAAAATACAACTTAAACCTTCAGGGTATCCAAGTGGGGCCTGGTATAATCTCCAAAGCCCCAAGCCTTTTTTCATAATTTCTTCAGGCAGTTCTTCAAGGCTGACAATGTACCCAAGGCCCCTGCAAGCCATAAACACTAGCAATATCCAGGACTTATGGTTCTACCATATAAAAAAAAGAAATATTCTACCACCTGGATACCCACAACAGCAGCCGCTGTGTATGTGGGATCCACTGAGCTGCTGAATGGCATGTGTTTCAGATGCCCAAAGAATGTAGAGTGCAGATCAAAGTCAAGGATGAAACCCTAACATACACTTGAAGGTTCTGTCCATTTTGTAATCCAGGCACATTTTAGGGGCATTGATGCTAATGGCCAGATCATAGCCTCAGCAGTGTTATTTGTATTCTACAAATAATCCACCACTAGTTTGATTTGAGGAAATTTGAAAGGATTTGAAATCTATTATAATTATAACAAGAATTCTTATCATTAGATTATTAAGTAAAGAAAGATCTGTAAGATTATTTTATGGATATAATTTAATAGTTCCAAATTTTTTAATGATTTTAAAATGTGTTTAAATTATTTTTCATCTGTATGTGTGAATATTTTCCTAGATCAAGAATCTGAAAAGATCATCATTAAAAAGTATTGATAATGAGGTGTATATAGCCCTTTGAGGCGTAAACTCCAATTTTTGAAGTATTTTTTTAACAGATACAAGTTCCAGTTTCTCATTAAAGGTTTTCAACAGATGTTATTTGCAAGTGTCACGTATAGTCACTCTTTAAATGTCCTCCCAGATTTTGTGGTTTATTTCCTTTCATACAGAAACTGTTTTGAATTTTCATCAAGCTCCATATGGAAGCCCTAGGAGCCCCCAAATTTATCTTGATGTCTTAGACTGAATCTTCTGGAAACAGAGAATTCTAGGCAGAAAGATTACTGGAAAATGACGTCAGGAGACACATCTGAAGAAAGTGAGATAGGACATAAGACTGGTTAGAGGAAGAAAGGATAGAGCAAGAAACTGACCCACATTGCGGTGACCTGAGGCCTCAGCTGATCCTTCTTGGAGCCCTGGCACTGGGATGAACTTCTAGTTTTATCTCAGAATGAGGCAAGCGAATGAGCCTGTATATTCATTCCCACATCAACCATTCATTATGCTTGCAGGGAGGGAGTATGACCTTGAGTGAGGCTCACTATGAAATACCAGAAGCTTATTTCTGCAACAGCTTGGTAGGTCAGCCCTGGGCAGAACACTACAGAATCTGCAGCATGGACTGCTCAGAAAGCACTGCTGAGCTATCCCAGAAGCTGAGTCAACATTCATGGGTATTGCTTACACAGGACCTATTTTTCTGAAATACTTTCCCCTCCTGAGCTTTATTTGGCATTGTAGATAAAAGCACTATATATTTTCATAGCACTTACTATTATATATTATTATAACTTAGTGTATTTGCTGTCACATTTTTTATGTGATCATTATAATGTAAAAATTTGAGGGGATATTAACAGTTTCACACATTATCATATAACCAGCACCCACATCACTGACTGGCGTATAGTAGCACTCAGTAACTGTCTACTAAATGAGTGGTAAAATGAATGAATGAATGAGTGCACTGTTTCTAAAATTATTCTTCCATTAAGCTGTGCTTCTCAGCATCTTATCCTGCTATAAAATGTGTTTGAATGGAAATGCTACAAAATCAATCCTGGTGCCTTCCTCAGACATTGAATGAGTTCACAGATTCACAAAGGATCATTTGATGAATTGTCCAGTCTGAGAATTTACTCTCACATTTTAAGGAAAAGCATTTTCTTAATATAAACCTATGATTGTCTAAAAGTTTTAAAAGTGTTTTTTGATTACTATTCATCTTTAAAAATAGAATTGTCAGTTCCATAAAAAATGAAGTTTCCCATACGTGTCCATTTTTCAACTGTGTCATTGTTACCTACTCTTGAGTAAATGTAGAGCTGAAGAACATAGACACAATAATAATTTCCATCTCTTATCTCTTTCAAGATGTTGCCTTACGCTGATAATTCTCTGACTCTCTTAGTAGAGTTATAAATTTCCCTTCTTGGTGTTGATAACTTATCTGAAAATTCTGTAGCACAATTTGTAACTTCTGAGTAGACTTTTCGCTATTAATCTGTTCAAAAATTATTCCATCTACTTCTGCTGTGTCACTGGGGGTAAATGGACACAGAAGTGTTTTTTTTCTGGGTTTTAATCAGACAGTCAGAGCTAGCTCCTTTCTTAGATTTTAAAATATGTCTCAATATTTTCACTTATCTCTCCTAATCATCTGACTGGTTATTACTTTCAGATCTTTTTGCTTCTTTTATAGTCCATAATACATTTTGAACCATTTCAAATTTTATGGGACTTGTGACACATTTTAGAACAATATTTTAATAATTTAACTCTTAGACTCTGCCAATACAGAAAAACAAACTTCTTCAAATTAACTGAAAATACTTCTATTGGCAATTTAATTACTTTGTTTTCTTAATTTTCTTTAAGTTTTGACCTTCTTGATTGTATATCTAAAAATTATCACTTATCTAGAATTTTCATTGGCTCCCTTTGACACAGTTCATGATCTTTCAAATATATTACCTTTTGTTGCTATTATTTTTGGGGTCATATGTCCCAAAAATAGTCATATTTCACCATATAACACAGTTTAATGTAATCAAAGATCCTTCTAGTCAATAACCATTTACCAGAGTCCTTTATGGGAATATTAAACATTTAATGTTGATTTTTCTGTGAATGTATTAACAAAATTTTTATTTTTATTTTATTTTTTAGAGACAGAGACTATGTTGTCCAGGCTGCTTTCAACCTCTTGGGCTCAAGAGATCCTCCTGCGTTGGTTTCCCAACATGCTGGGTTTAGAGGTGTGGGCCACTGCACCCAGCCATGAATGTATTCATAAAGTTTTCAGAAAGGAGCAGCAAGGTTTGCCTCTGTCCTGGTTCTGTTTAGATATTCCCTTCCTTGTCTGTATATTTTTATATTCCACTGTGAGAGTTTGCTTACTTCCAAACACTATGGAGAGTTTCCACTCTTAAAAATTGCTCAGTAATCATAGTACACAATAATGATTAACATTTATTACAATTATATTTTAAGTGTCATTCCCACTTTGTACATCATTCCATTGTCTCCTCTAACCTTTCTTACATACCTTACAAAATATTACTATAGTTAATTTTACAAATGAGAAAACTCAGTAATATTGGTTTAGCAATTGTTCATCACTAAACCACCAGTACATAAGAAAGGCAGACTTCAAATTTTAGCTGAACCTGATATTTCACTGCCTCATATGCATATACTTTCTTAAAATGTCAACTTTATTCCTTCATTAGGAGTAAGAAAATGCAATACAGTAGTTGTTGGACTTTGTCTTTTGTAAATCTCTGTGACGTGAGTATGATTGGGGATAAGAAGTGGTTTGGGGGAGAATCTTCTAGGGAAGAGACTTTTTGAAAAATATTTCTGCATTACATTCTAGATTGCAAGCGAATTTCCCAGGGTAAAGAATCTGCTTGTTCTTGAGGCTAAGAATACTACAGATGACTAATGTAAATTAACTTACCAGTTAACCATCTCATGTTCTCTCCATATAAATTATTAATTATGTACTGCTACCACAATAACCATGGACTCCCTTTAAAAAAAAATCATGTATTTGGTGTTCATTTTCCAAGTTGCATGTATTCAAAAACAACTTGCCCAATGTCTTTTTAACTTATTCTTCTAGAACAAAGAGGTTATGTTAACTTTTGTTCAAGTTGCCCTGTGCAAAAAAATTCTGCCCTCAATACCCAATATTTCAGTAAGACAATGACTTCTTCCAAGTTTAAGAGAAATATTAAATATAAGTCAGGAAAATAAATCAATCTAAATGAAACAGAAAAGAAAAAGCCTTGGGAATTTTTATTGGGAATAAAAACTTCATTAGGTTTACCTGGAGAAATTAAACAAATGAGAATTGAGAATCATGTTAAAGGTGAATTATGTTACCAGATAATATTTATTTTGAAACTATAAAAATTAACACAATGTAGTGTTGGCTTAAGAATCTAGAGAAAGCCGGGCTCGGTGGCTCAGCCTGTAATCCCGCGCCTTTGGGAGGCTGAGGTGAGTAGATTGCCTGAGCCCGCGGGTTCGAGACCCGCCTGGGCAAGCGAGACCTCATCTCTACAATAAATCAAAAAATTAGCCGGGCGTGGTCGCGCGCGCCTGTAGTTCCAGCTACTTGGAAGGCTGAGGCGGAAGGATCGTCGGAGCCCAGCAGGTCGAGGCTGCGGTGGCCAGGAGCGGCCACTGCACTCCAGTCTGGGCGACAGAGTGAGACTCCAACTCAAAAAAAAAAAAAAAAAAAGAAGTTAAAAATGACTACTAATAAGCTATTTTACACAGTTTGGGGTTACCCATAAGGTTACAAGTGTATATTCTACATATCCATGTCATGTATAAAAATACCAAAGACTAACTAGGCGTGATGACTTGTGCCTGTAATTCCAGCACTTGAGGAGGCCATGGCAGTAGGATTGCTTGAGCCCAGGAGTTCGAGACTAGCCTAGGCAACATAGTGAGACTTCATCTCTACAGAAAGAATTAGCCAGGTTTGGTGGCATGTGCCAGCAGTCCCAGCTACCCAGGAGGATGAGGTGAAAGGATCACCTGAGCCCAGGAGGTCGAGACTGCAGTGTGATCATGCCACTGTATTCCAGCCTGGGCAGCAGAGTGCGACTCTGACTCAAAAAATAAAAATAAAATACCAAAGATGGAGGACTCTGTGGCATACCATTGGAAATCTTTCTTTACATCACATCTATCCATTTCTCTCTGATTATGGGTTATAAGGTCCATCTAACTCTTTTATCCAGGACTTTTTCCCTACTTGTCCACAAATTATCTTCAAAAGTTTTGTTAAATTTGCTGCTGATATCAACACATTATGTCCTTGGCATGAATTCTGTTTACTAAAGAAAGGTGGTTAGTTTCTTACTGAACATATAATGGCTGCTAATTGTTACCACTTCTTATTCAACGGTTGTGTTCAGTGCTATGCTGGTAAATGTGGATGCTAAACACCCATTATTTGTAGTATAAGATGTTAGACACAAGTATAATTTCCAATCACTATGTTGGAACCTAAGTGATGTCACTGAATGCAAAGGTAGGAAGAGTGTGCACCATTGGTGCTACTTAGTAATACTAATTATTTTTGTTACTGCTGTAGTAACTAAAGCACTTATGTCTTTAGTTACTATAGCAGTAACAAAAATAACTTGGTCTCACTTAAGTTCTAAGCATTTACTAGTATTAACACATATTTCTCATAATGACCCTATCAGTTTACTATCCCCATTTTTCAGATGAGACACAAAGAGATTAAGTAACTTACTTAAATGACAGAACAGGACTTGGACCCTTTGTAGCTCCATAGGCCTTACTTCTTCAAAGATCATAACTGTAAAGGAGAATCAGATTGGTGGCAGGTGGTAAGGAAGGAGATGACAAAAGTTCTAAAAGGAAGTACCAGGCCATAACCGTCCTCCTGAACAGACCAAGACAAAATTTTTCCAACAGGAAATCCTTAATAGATATAAAGAGACTCCCTGGGGAATCACTCTGGTCAGCAGAAGAGCAGATCCTTTGAACCAAAGTAAGTCTAGAGCCATAACCAGGATCAAACCTGGCCTCTAGAGCTTACTGTTCTATACTTTATCCACACCTGCAGTTGCATCATTTTAAATATTCTGCAGCCATGTGTGGCTGGTGGCATTGGACAGCATAGACAGTGGACGGTGCTGCTGTAGACTGAAGCCTACCCATGGCTAGTCATACCTCCTGCCTGATTGATGTTTCCTCATGTCTTACCTCTGATCTTTCCCTTTGTGGTCATCAAATGAGAAACTGCCTTATTTCAATTTGTGTACTATTTTATCACAGTCCAAAGTAAGGGTTAGCAGTAACTCATTTCTTATATCCTCCATTTTTAGGGGAAATACATACAACATTTAAGAGAGAAGACTATTAACTCAGACAATTTGTACCTTTAAAAAATTGCATTAAATGCAGTATTTTTATTTCTTTTAACAATTAAGGAGGAGAAAGTTCAGGCCATGCCACTCCATCTCAGGAGCCCAGTGGAAGTTCAAGTCAGAGACCTGCAGAAGACCTTACCGTCCGAGTAGAAAGGTTTGCTCTTATTTTTGCAAATAGCATTCTGTTTAAAAAGACAATGGTTTTTGGTTATTTTTAAAATTTGACTAAAAGCTAAATTGACACAAATGAAGTTCTAGAATTCTGGGTTGAAATTTTTGATCACCTGACCAACTTATTTGTATTTATAAAATTATACTCTAGAGGTAAAGCTTTTTTGTATCTCTGAAGTCGTCAGTTAGCTTTAGGTTTGCTCATTCTAAGAATTCCTTTTTTACTGATATTTTGGTACACATGTGTTTCCATCTGTCACTTCTGCTTTTATCTCTCTATGCCATAAGTATAATAAGCTCCAGATGGGCAAGAACTTCTGCTCGTTGTGTGACCTTGTAGGGGTTCTGCATAAGTCTGTAGATGTCTACTAAACGCCATTTTTTTATTGGTTGGTGTAATAATCAGATACAAATTTCTGACTCTGTTGTTTTAACATTTTTAATGATGCAGTAATTATCAAATTATAGTCTTTTATGCTGTGATTCTTAAAAGTTATGAGTTAATGGTTAATGAGTGAGCAGGCATATTTAAATTCTAATATTAACACATATTTCTAAAACTGTTTGGTATTAGTTACATGAAAGTCAAATTTCTTAAAAGTGGACTTGATATTTTCTTGTTTACATAGATCTTGGAGGAAACAGCGTTCAAAATAACTGCTGATATTGGGTCTTTGGGTTACAAAGGCTGCAACTGCACCTGAGGTCTATTTCCAGTGATCACACTTTTTGAAAACTAATTTCTCTACCCTAGGTTTTAGGGGTTTTTCTCCATCTGGTTCCAAGGAAAACTAATTTTGTTCGAGGAAAAGGTGACTAAACCAAATTGCTGTAAGTTAGCTCAGAAACTCCTCTTATCTTGCACATAAGAACATAGTCTTTCATTCCTGAGCTGCCTTTTGCCAAGTAAACTCAAATTAAAAAAAAAGATTTGTGATTTGCAATTGTGAGATCTAAGTTTTGTTTTTAATACTAATTAAAATGTATACAATGGTTTATTAGAGCTAACAGATGTGAAATAGTTATCTTTTAGTGAACCTTTCATTAAAATGCATTATTTTGTTTATATCATTATGTTTAAAATGAGCAGAATTATCTGGGAAAGTTAATATGTAAGACCATCAATTCCAGTTTTTTATTTGGAAATGTTTCAGATCTCATAGTTGAAAAATGATCACTTTTTTCTTTTTCCCTGATTCATTTGAAAGTTGCAGGCATCATTTCATGTTACCTTTAAATACCTCGTATGCATGTCCTAAGAAAAAAGACATTGACTGAAGCTCTGTGGGCTTTGAGCAGGGGAGCTCCAGCTTAGGCCAAGATTTCAGGATCTGTGCCCACTGACCCATGCCCTGCCCTCTCCTGGTACCTGAGCAGGTATAATGACCATTAAGTAGTAGATGTTGGCTGGGCACAGTGGCTCAGCTTGTAATCCCAGCTCTTTGGGAGGCCGAGGCAAGTGGATTGCCTGAGCCTGTGGTTTGAGACCTGCTGGGGCAACTTGGCGAGACCATGTCTCTACAATACATCAAAAATTAACCGGGTGTGGTAGTGCACGCCTGAAGTTCCAGCTGCTTGGAAGGCTGAGGCAGAAGGATCGCTGAAGCCCTGCAGTCGACACTGGGGTGGCCATGAGCATGCCACTGCACTCCAGCCTGGGCGATGGAGTGAGATTCAAACTCAAATAAAAAATAGTAGTAGATGCCCAGATGCAGAAGGGAAGAAGCAGTCAGTTTATTAAGTTAGATGCCGTGTAGCTTTTCAACCAGATTAGAACAAAATTATGTTTTTCTCAGAAAAAAATTCTGCAAGGGGTATATAATTTAAAAATAGAGACATTTTCAGATATTAGCACAATACCATTATTGCACTTAAGAAATTGTAAGTTGATACAGTAAGATTTCCTAATGTGTGATCCATATTCAAATTTCCTGATTCAAGATCCAATCAAGGATCACTCATTGCATTTAATTTAGTCTTTTTGACTCCCAAACGTTTCTCTTATTAATTAGGATGGTTTCTATTGGTTATCTCTATTATAAAGGTACTCTTTTTCCTTTCTAATTAATAAATTTTCTGTGGTATGATTCTTTGAAACAGTGAGAATCCTATTCCAAAACTTTCACCCAGTGGTTTTAGCATTCATTAATTTTTGCTGGAACTAGTTATTTCATTGGCATTAAAAATGCTAGGTTTAGCTGAGCTTGGTGGCTCAGCCTTTAATCCCAGCACTTCGGGAGGCTGAGGCGAGCAGATTGCCTGAGCCCACAGGTTCGAGGCCAGCCCGGACAACTTGGCGAGACCTTGTCTCTACAATAAGTCAAAAAAATTAGCCAGGCTTGGTAGCATGCACCTGTAGTACCGGCTACTTGGAAGGCTGAGACAGAAGGATCGCCGGAGCCCAGCAGGTTGACACTGGGGTGGCCGTGAGTGTGCCACTGCATTGTAGCCTGGGCGACGGAGTGAGACTGCAACTCAAAAAAAAAAGTGCTTTTTTTTCTAATTTTATTTCTTTTACATCTATTAGCTAGCATTCTTCTGTAAAGAAGTGCTTTGATCCACCTTTCTACTTTCCATTTCCCCTCCCCACCATTTTTTAAATTTTTAAATTTTTTTTTAGTTCAAGTCTCACTCCTTCTTCATGTTCCTCCTTGAATACAGCTTCCCTCCCTAAGTAATTGCTATCCTGAGTCCGACACCATAGATTAGTTTTGCCTTTTGTGAACTTTGTAATGGAATTATACTACATGTATTCTTTTTGTGTTTGATCTCCTTTGTTCGGCATTGTACTTAAGAGACTCATCTGTGTTGTTGCATGTGGCAATATTTGGTGCATTCTCCCTGCTATACAGTATTCTATTATTTGACTGTACCACAATTTATTTACCCATTCTCCTGCTGATGGGTATTTGAATTGTTTTCAGTTTGGGTTGGGACTATTGTAAATAGGGCTGCTATGAAGAATATGTTTGTACATGTCTTGATGAACATATATATGCATTTCTTTTGGGCATATATATGAAGGAACGGGAATTACTGGGTTATAGGTACTCACCAAACAGTTTCCCAAAGTGGTTAGGCCAATTTATACCCCTTAGCAGTTAAGACTTTTCACATATCCTTTTTTTTTTTTCTTTAATATGTTATAATCCATTTCTCTATTATTATTTTTGGTACACAAATTGCCTCCACATTTGACTAGTAGAATCCCCTTCATGTTGGGTCTTCTGGCCTTTTGACCTCCATCATTCTTTGAGCACTCACTTGATTGCTGGCACAAGTTGTTCAGCTGAGTTTTAACAAATGCATACACCCTTGTAACCCAAATCTTTTTCAGAGAAAGTACCATTTATTTTTTAAAAACTGGGATATAATTTACATACCATGTAATTCAAAGTGTACAATTCAGTGAGTTTTAATGCATTCACAAGGTTGTGCAATCATTACCACTGTCTAATTTCAGAATCCTTCATTTATTTAATTAACTTAATTTTTGAAGTGAGGTTTTGCCCAGGCTGCCCTTGAACTCCTGGGCCCAAGGGATCCTTCTGCCTTAGTTTCCTGAGTAACTGGGACTGTAGGCACGTGACATCAGGCCTGGCCATTTGTTTTTGCAGTTGAGAATCAGTTTTGCATTAGTTATTATAAATGCTGACCTTATTTTTTTTTTTTACGAGTTTTGTGCCATATTGCTATTTACTTATGTGTAAGGGTTGGAGTTATAGGTTATTGACTTATATATTTGTTTGAAAATGTATTTGTATATTTTAAAATCTTTCAAATAAGCCGGGTTCGGTGGCTCAGCCTGTAATCCCGCGCCTTGGGAGGCTGAGGTGAGTGAATTGCCTGAGCCTGCGGATTCGAGACCCACCTGGGCAACTTGGTGAGACCTCATCTCTACAATAAATCAAAAAATTAGCCAGGTGTGGTAGCGCGCGCCTGTAGTTCCAGCTACTTGGAAGGCTGAGGCGGAAGGATCGCCAGAACCCAGCAGGTCGAGGCTGCGGTGGCCAGGAGCAGCCACTACACTCCAGTCTGGGTGACAGAGTGAGACTCCAACTCAAAAAAAAAAAAAAAATCTTTCAGATAAATCAGAAAATAAAAAGGAACTTTAATATACAATGGGAGCTAAGGCACTTAGAGCTGGAGCTAAGCTTCTGGTGGGCTCTTACTAACCCAGGAGTTTCTTTTATTTTTAGATATATGTTTCTAGTTCTCTAGGTCCTCCTGGTGATGAACTCAGGGGTTTCTGTTGGGCCAGGCAGATAAATTGTTTCTGTGCCTTGAGGGACTTTTCCTTTTGGTTTCTGTATTTCCCTAGTCATTTTAGCTAAAAAAAAAAAAAAAAAAAATCTTCTAAATGTGTTTTATATTAATATGCTGTGTCTCAGTTCGTGTTTTTTTTGTTGTTGTTTTTTAACACAGACTAACAAAAAAACTTGAAGAAAGGAGAGAAGAGAAAAGGAAAGAGGAAGAACAGGTAAAGTAAAGCTCATGCACTTAAGCATTGTTTTACTCTTCCATTAGCTGGGGGAATGTTTGATTATTCAATTTGGCAGACTTAGGATGGTTTCCTAGTTATAGTTCAATGTTGCAACACAGTGAAGGGAATAATCTATTTTCTGGAGTAGTATCACAGTATGTATATTTTTGTGTTCTTGTTGTAAATTGCTAGAAATAAATTAGACCTTTTTTTCAGAGTTTTATTCTAAGTATGAACAGACTTTAACTAAAATTGTTTGGCTTATGGCAGAAAATCAAATTTTAGTTCCTTTTTGTGAAAAAGAACAGTGTAGACATTCTGCTGAATGAGTCATTAATTTTTTTCACTGTGTATACCTAAATGTGCATCATCTCTTTGAGGTCCTAATATAGGAAGGTTATAATTTTCTTTAGGCCAGCGAAATGACTGCCATGTTTTCCCTGAAGAACATATTTACCCTTGAAACCAAAGATCTGTAATTCTGCTTGCCTTCAAATTATACTGACTACATTAATAATCTTAATAGGCCACCGGCAGTGATTTATAAATTGATATACATTTGACCACTGTTAATAAACTTTTCAGACCCTTACATTTTATGGAATTTCACTCTTTTAACTGCATTCTACAATGAGCTTTCTCTACATTTAAAATATTATCTGAGGCCAGATGCAGTATTTAGGCAGTGTGGCTCATGCCTATAATCCCAGCACTTTGGGAGGCTGATATGAGAGGATTGTCTGAGCCCATGGGTTCAAGACCAACCTGGGCAACTTGGTGAGACCTCATCTCTACAATAAATAAAAAAATTAGCTGGGCATGGTGACATGTGCCTATAGTTCCAGATACTTGGAAGGCTGAAGTGGAAGAATCACCTGATCCCAGCAGGTTGAGGCTGTGGCGGCTGTGAATGCGCCACTGCACTCCAGCCTGGGCGACCAAGTGAGACTCTAACTCAATAATAATAATAACGATAATATTAATAATATCTGGGGCAGTCAAATGTTTTTGGCTCAGAAAACTCACTTTTTCTTTAATTCAGAGAGAGATTAAGAAAGAAATCGAGAGGAGAAAAACTGGAAAAGAAATGTTGGATTATAAAAGAAAGCAAGAAGAAGAATTAACAAAAAGAATGTTAGAGGAAAGAAACAGAGAAAAGGCAGAAGATAGGGCAGCCCGAGAACGTATAAAACAGCAGATTGCATTGGTAAGTCTTAAGTTTATTTTTAATACTTGACTCCAGGACACTTGTGAGCTTCTTGTCCTATGCACAGTGACTTCGAATTACCACCAGACAGTGCACACACTAATAGTAGATTTTAGTGACTCAAAGAGTAACAATCCAGAGCTTTCTTTTATTAGAAATTATATATTGAATTAAAGTAGTTAACACAGTTGAGATGATTTTTTCAAAGTGATTTTTCTCTTATTTTGTTATGAATGTTATCAGTAGTTAAAAGGCAGCTTTTAAAGATTCCCTAGAAAATGAGCTAAGAATTGGTTATCTAATAGTCTTCTCTAGTCACAGGCATTTTTTTTGCAACATTCATAGTATTTAGGCACATCATAAAGCTTAATATGCTACAATTGTTTTTAGAATATAGCAGTTGTAGTACATATGGAAACCATTCCTACCTTGATATTGTTAGTTCGTTTGGTCATTCAGCAGATATTTATTGAGCATATAGAAGATGCTCAATAAATGTACCAGACTTTGTTCTAGGCTCTAGGCATAAAATAGTGAGCAAATTCATGTCCTCATTTCCTTAACAATAACTCTGGTCCCTGACAGTTGATAAAACTAAAAAAAATACCAGATCCAGAATGATAAAGTTCACGTATGGCTTAAATATTTGTGTTTCCCCCTTGGGTTTGGAAGCATGTAAGTAGGTCATTCTGGCAGTGAAAAGTAACTGGTATCTAATGATATTTTGAAGGACCGTGCAGAGAGAGCTGCTCGTTTTGCAAAGACAAAGGAAGAAGCGGAGGCTGCCAGAGCTGCTGCCTTGCTGGCCAAGCAGGCAGAAATGGAAGTCAAGAGAGAAGCTTATACAAGAGAAAGAAGGTACAATATTTCATGCTGAAACATCTTTGTGCACATGGGGGCTGAGGAAAGCGTTTGTAGGCTAGTCTTTAATAGTGATGTGTGCTGTGATTATAATAAGTAGTCAATTCCAGAGGGACACATTGACCAATTTGGAAGCTCCCACTAATAGCTGTCATTGAATGCGAGTGTACACTATTAAAGTACTAAACAAATAACTTATTTTTTTTTTGAGTTGGAGTCTCACTCTGTCGCCCAGGCTGGAGTGCAGTGGCACACTCCCGGCCACCGCAGCCTCGACCTGCTGGGCTCCAGCGATCCTTCCACCTCAGCCTTCCAAGTAGCTGGAACTACAGGCGAGCGCTACCACACCCGGCTAATTTTTGATTTATTGTAGAGATGAGGTCTTGCCAGGCGGGTCTCGAATCCTCAGGCTCGCCAGGCGGGTCTCGAACCCACGGGCTCAGGCAATCCACTCACCTCAGCCTCCCAAAGGCGCAGGATTACAGGCTGAGCCACCGAGCCCGGCTAAATAAATAACTTTTAAAAGGGGAGG
>CAUYQG010129828.1:0-10949 GCA_963574415.1 Tarsius wallacei
AGCCGGGCATGGTAGCGCGTGCCTGTAATTCCGGCTACTCGGAAGGCTGAGGCAGAAGGATCGCTGGAGCCCAGCAGGTCGAGGCTGCGGTGGCCGGGAGCGGCCACTGCACTCCAGTCTGGGCGACGGAGTGAGACGCCAACTCAAAAAAAAAAAAAAAATTTGAATACATGTAAAGTCTGTAATTAAAGTAGTTGACTGAAAAAAAAACAACTATTATGTAAATTTTGATATAGGTGTTATGAAAATATGGTCACATACCTAAATTGATACCCAAATATCTGACTTTATGAAGGACAAATGGGCATTTAAACCTCATCACTCCTAGATACTGGGTTGTTTTCTTTTCTTTAAATATTCTCCATTCTTTCTCACTTTCAAAAGTGATTATTCCTCTACCTGTAAACATAGTCTCAATTATCACTATTTGTATAAATGTTGCATTTATAATGCCTCCAACAAATATGAATAGATTAGAATTCTCAATAAGTGATTTCAGTAAATTATTGTTTACTTGTGTTAAATTTCGTAAATGTCCACGGCAAAATTGAACCAAGCCCTTCTTTAAATGTTAAATTTGGTATCACCAAACCAAGGTGACTTTACTAATACATTTTACCAGATATTTAAAAAAGAAAAATACAAATTTAATACAATTTTTTTCAGAAACTAGAAGAAGAATGAATATTTGCAAACCCTTTTATGAGAGCAATGTTGCATGAACAAATAAAAATGATAAAAAACACAATCAAATATTCTTTTCAGCCATAGACATAGTAATGCAATAAATCCTGTCAAATGCAATGAATCAAATTTAACAATATATGAAAATATAATATAACATGATGATATGGATTTTATAACAGGACTGTTGGGTTGTTTTAAAATTCAAAAACAAAACTATAATTTATTATATTTGCAGAAGAAAAAAATTGCATAATCCTTCCAATAGATACAGAATACAAATTAGCTAGATTCAACACCATTTATTTTTTTAAAACTCTCAGAAAACTAAAATTAGAAGGGAAATTCCTTAACCTAAAAAACAGTATATATATATTAAAAAATTAGGTAACTTCTTCACAGGTAAAAAACGTTGTTTGTAAGACTATTAAAAAAATATGGATTTCTGTCATCACCTCTCCTAGTCTACATTAGAAAATGTAACACATGCACGGAAAAATGGATAAAATGCACTCACATTATAAAGGCAAAAGAAAAGCTATCTTTATTTCTGGTCAACTTGATTATATATGCAAAAAAATCCTAATAATTCCACTATAAAGATGCCAGAAATAATAAATGAGATCAGAGAATTCAAGATATCTATCAAAAATAAGCATTTACATCTTGAATGTTCATGAAAATACAAAGGTCTGAGACTACTCAAAACAATTTTGAAAAAAAACAAATATGAAGAGTTGATACTTCCTGATTTCCAGGCTATAGTCTCTATTCTTGAGGGGAAAAAAATAAAAACAAATGTATTTAAAATGGGATAAACCAATAATTTAAAAGCATGGTATATATTTGGGTAAGAATAATAAAATAACAAAATTATAAATTAGCCCTCAAGACTCCTGGACCCTGTGTATACCTTTAAAATTCCTCATCCTGACAACAATGGATGAGACTTCGAATATGAATCTTAAAAATTCACTTCTGTGACTAATTACTTGATGACAAAGTTGAAGAAATTTTACAGATGGAGATATAATTCAGGTTCCAAATAAGTTTACTTTGAAATAAAGAAAAAGGCAGTATCCTAAGGAGGCTAAGCTTTTCAGGGTACCCTTCCCGTAAAGGACAGACCAAATAGACCCTGAGGGGAGCACCTGAGAGTCATCCCAGAACAGTGGTCAGCTGACAGCCAGCCAAAACATGAGGCCTTCAGTCCCACAACCGATTTCTGCCAACCAGCTGAATGAGCATGGAAGGAGATCTTTCTTCACGGGAGTCTGCAGGTGGGACTGCGGTCAGCTCATATTTCGTTTTTAATTTTGTGAGACCCTGAGCAGACGAAGCTAAACACTCTGTATTTCTGGCCTATAGGAACTAAGAAACAGTAAGTAAGTATTGTTTTAAGCCACTAAGTTTGTGGTTATTCATTACACAACAATTGGAATTTGACACAATTATTAACAAAATAAATATACAAACCTACAGTAGGCATCATTCATAATAGAGAAATATAAGAAACATTTGTTTTGAGGTCAGAAACAGAGAAATTACTTTTTTTCAACCCTTTTCTGGAGGCCTTATCCAGTACATTGAGTCAGGAAAAATTAATAAAACTAATAGAACTTAAAAAGGAACACTTTTGTCATTATTTGCAATAGGATTATATACCAGAAAACCCATGAAAATCTGTAAGTGTTTATATAATACTACCACTGAGTTCCGCAAGGTTTCTTGATATATACAAGCAAGAGACAGTTGTAAAAATGGTATACATTAAAACATAATTTTCAAAATAGCAGAAATCCTGTAATATGTTGAAAAATGTAATGAAACTAGATTAATGGAGAAAAAATTAATAGTTTATTAAAAGACATTAAAGAAGATCCCTTAAAATGGAAATATGCATAATGGCTATAGATTAAATGACACAGCACAATAAAAACATCCATTCTTTCTTTCCAAATCAGTCTAAAACTTTACTGTAATTCTGAATGAATTTTTAATAAGCTTTTTTTGTGGAACTTAACATAATGAATCTATGTGGAAAAAGGCGTGAGGGCAAATATATCCAAGACAAATGTGAAGAAAAAAAGTGGGCACACTACCTTATCAGATATCAAAACGTATTACAAATGCTATGAACCATAAGACAATCTAGTACCAGAACAGATATAATAAGTGGGCTAACAGAACAAAATGGGGCATTCAGAAACTAACGTGCTTCTGTGGAAACCTGATGTATTACAAACATGTCATTGCAGATGAGTGGGCATGAATAGACAATCTAATAAAAAATGATTATTTTTTTTCTGCTCCACATACAGATTAATTCTATCTGTATTAAATATCTAAATGCAAAAATAAAGTTCCTCAATACTTATAAGAAATATCATTTGGGGGGAGGGAAGGACTTTTTAGAATGCGGCATCAAGCACCTATTATTAAGAAAAAGAAGCATTAAAAAAAGAAACAACTTATGTAAGTCAAAAGACAACATAATAATCACAGACTGAAAGAAGAAATTTAAAATATATGCAATTTTCAATTGATTAATTGCTAGAATTAAGCCATAAGAATAAGACAGTTGTATACCCCACTCCCCCTCACAGCGTGACAATTAAAAAATACAAGTAAGAATTAATATAAAGGGAAACCAAAATCCTTTCTCTCTCTCTCTCTCTCCCTCTCTCCTGGAGATAGCTTAGCTTTTGAGAGCTGTTTGTTAGTATTTTGCCAACTCCACATTCAGTGACACATCACCATGACAATTTAAAATTGGTTGTGAAAGGAAAATATACATTAGCAAGTGCTTCTTCAGCATATCAGGGTATCCTCATAAACAATTCCCAATATCTTTCATTAAACTGGTGTAATGTGGAAACTCATATCATCCTTTTTAAGAACTACAAAGGACAGATCACACAACTGAATTTGATGTCAACATTATCATTGTCACAACAGTGGTTGGGCCAGGAATTTTACCTTGTAACCATAACTAGTGCTGGTAGTACCAGAGAAAGATAACCTCCTCATGTTTTCCTCTTGAGTCACTTGTTCTAGAAACATTGTTCAATAGTCAATTGTATTCAATTTCATAATGTTTTCATAAACTTACAAAAGCAAAGCAATATCATATATTATTTATATATACATATATTTGGCATAAAGTATATTTTTAAAAGCATAATTATGATCAACGTCCAAATACTTGTTTCTTAAGGGAGGAAAATTAAGATTATGCTTAATGTTTTTTTTCTTTTTTCTCTTTTGCAAAATGATGAAATGCATGGAATGGTTTGATTTAAACATTATAATTTATTTCTTAAGCCAATTAATGGGTTATTGGGGATTTATTATATTACCCTTTGTTAATTTTTGCATGTCAAAATATTTTATGGAGCTTTTAAAATGAAAATATCTTTGCATAAAATAACATAATTTCTCATGAGATCCAGGTTTATTTAATATAAACTTAGGGAACTTTCCCCCCAAATAAAATTTGGCTTATTTTCAGACTCTGTAAAAATGGGTCTTCATGCAAATTTTTAGACAGACTTATTCTGTATATTAAAAATCACATGGTTTTAATAACAATTTGGTAAGTGGACTATGACTTACATATTATAGTGATGGTAGGTCTGTTACAGTCCCACACGTAAGGAAAACCCAGTGCAAGATTATTCTTTCATGTTCACATTCTTAGCAAGGGATTTTTTTCCTTACCCTTTACTTCCAGGGTCTAGCAAGTATCTTGGGCTGTTAGACACAATATTGACCACATGTGATTTTCCAGCTGAGAGTTCCTCAGGTGGAGAGAGAGGACCTTTTTTCGTGTCCCTTCTGCTTTGCTTTATGACCTTTTGTGATTTAAGTTTCATGCTTCCTGCCTCTTTTAGTAATCCTTGTTTCTCTGACCCACCTCTTTAATTCAGGTTGACATACTCAAATCTTGTTTTGGAGACAAAAGAATACCTCAGCAAGCATATGTTCAAAATCTTTATCTGGTGTTGAATAGGATATAGTTTGAATATTTTTGCTCATTTTTTTAACCTCTTTTGAAAGAGGAAAAGACAGAAGCCAATGAGTTGACTAGAAGCTAAGAAATACTTGAAGTTACAATCCTATAACATGATTTCTTCATAGACAATATATAGTAACTAGTTAATAGTCCAATGTTAGTGAGATATAAATGCTATCTACCTGTTGTTAACAAAAATGCATATTACCAAAACTGTAAGATCATCATGTTGAACACTTAGCATACAAATAAGTCATGTTAATCTACAAGAAAGCAAGCAGACATACAAACTACCAACAACAACCTAGACAACAACATCAAACTAAAAATGAACCCAGTGGCAGAATACAGAACTAATTTGCATTCCTGAGAGATATCTTAAAATGATAAATATCGTCATGAATTGAGGAAATTCATTTTTTTATTGTGGTAAAAAAAAAACATAAAAGTTACTATCATAGCAAAATTTTAAGTGTAAAATACATTATTGCTGACCATATTTGCAATATTATACATCAGATCTCTAGAACTTACCAATTTGGTTTTATTGAAACTTTATGCACTTTGACTCATAACTCCCCCTTTTTGCTTCTCCCAGCTCCTGGTAACCACCACTTCATTCTTTGATTTTATTAATTTAACAATTTAGAAGCCTCATATATGAGGAATAAAACAGTATTTTGCTTTCTGTGACTGACATAATTCACATATAATTATGTGAACACGTTGTAACATGTTGTAGAATTTCCTTTCTTTTGAAGGGTGACTAGTATTACATTGCTTGAATTTACCACATTTTCTTTATTTATTAATCTATCAATGGATATTTAAGTTACTTTCACATCTTGGCTATTGTGAATAATGTTATAGTGAACATAGAGCTGCTAATTTCTCTGAGATCCTGATTGAATTATTTTGGAGAAATATTCAGAGGTGGGATTTCTGGATCATCTGATAGTTCTATTTTTAGTTTTTAAGCAACCTCTTTACTATTTTTGTTTTGTTTTGTTTTGATTTGTTTTGTGTCAGAGTTTCACTCTGTCAACTGGGCTGGTGGGCAGTGATGTGCTCACACCACCTTAGCCTCAATCATCTGGGCTCAGGCGATCCTTCCACCTCAGCGTCCCAGGTAGCTGGAATCTTAGGCCTGCACCACCAATCTCAGCTAATTTTTTGATTAATTATAGAGGTGAGGTCTTGCCAAGTTGCCCAGGTTGGTCTCAAATCCCATGGTTCACGCAATCCTCTCGCCTCTGCCTCAAAGTGCTGGGATTATAAACATGAGCCACAGTGCCCACCTTCTAAACTGTTTTTTTATGACTGTGCTGTTTGTATTCTACCCATCAGTATGGGACATTCCAATTTCTCCACATGCTCACCAACATTTATTGTCTTTAGCGCTTTTGATAATAGCCATCTACACAGGTGTGATGTGACACCTTATTGTGGTTTTGCTTTGCATTCCCCTGATGATTAGTGATATTGAACAATTTTAAATGTAATTTTGGCCATGTATTTGTCTTCCTTGGTGAAAAAAAAAGTCGATTCAGGTCCTTGAGCATTTTTTAATTGTGTTAGTAGCTTGTGTGTGTCTGTGTGTGTGTGTGTGTGTGTGTGTGTGTGTGTGTGTGTGTGAATGTTACTGTTCTGTTGTAGGAGTTGCTTAATATATTTGAGAGATCAGTCCCTTGTGTAAATATTTTCTTCTATTATGTTGTTTGCTTTTTCACTCTTGATTGCTGCCTTTGCTGTGCAGACATGTTTTCATTTGATATAGTCTTATTTGTATATTCTTGGTTTTGTTGACTGTACTGTTGGTGTCATATCCAAGAACCATTACCAAAACAAACATCTTAGAACTTTTACCCTAAGTTTTCTTTTAGGAGTTTTATGGTTTCATGTGTTATGTTTAAGTCTTTAATTCATTTTGAACTGAGTTTTTAGTATGATATCAAATAAACATCCAATTTTATTTTTTGTATGTGGATTTCAATTTTTTCCAACACAATTTATTAAAGGGACTATTATTTTCTCATTGTGTATTCTTGGCACACTTTTCAAAGATAAGTTGAACCATATGAATGAGTTCATTTCTGGATTCTCTATTATGTTCCATTGGTTTATATATCTGTCTTTATACCAGTACCATACTCTTTTGATTACTAAGCATTACAGTATATTTTGAAATAAGAAGATGTGATGTCTTTGTTCTCTTTTGTCAAGATTAATTTGGTTATTAGCAGTCTTTTGTGGTTTTGTTTATATTTTAAAATTGTTTTCTATTTATGTAAAGCATGTATTGGTATTCTAACAGGTATTGGACTTGTTATTTAAATTGTGTTGGGTAGTATGCACACTTTAACAATGTGAAGTCTTCCAATCCATGGAAATGGGGCAGCTTTCCAGTTGTATATTTCCATTTGTTTGCTCTTTGTTTAATTTCTTTCATTAGTGTTTTGCAATTTTTTAAGCAAGTCTTTAACCTCCTTAATTAAGTTTAGCTTACTTATAAATATTTTATATTTTTAGGTACTAATGTGGATAAGATTGTCTTATTAACATCTTCAAGTAGTTTATTGTTAATGTATAAAAACACAACTAACTATTTAAATTTAAGATTCTATTAATTTTATATATAAAAAGATTATGTTTATGTATATAATAAATATATTCATCAAAATACACTTTCATGTTGTCAGTACTAAACAAGTATCAATGATATGTTCTACATTCTTTTTCTTACTGATATTTAGATATCCAGAGGTGTGATTGCTGTATCACCTGACAATTCTATTTTTAGTTTTTGAGCAACCTCTTTACATCTTTTTATGACTTTGCTGTTTATTTTCTCCCCCTCAGTATGGGAAGTTCCACTTTTTCTACATCCTCAACACTTATTGTATTTGCTTTTTTGATAACAGCCATCAACACAGGTGTGATATAATATTTCATTGTGGTTTTGTTTCACATTTACCTGAAGATTCACTAACATTGAAATTGTTTTAAAGAATATACTTGTTGACCATTTGCTTGTCTTCTTTGGGAAAAAAAAAAAGTTCAGGTCCTTGATACATTTTAATTGTGTTATTAGCTTGTATGTGTGTGTATGAGTATTACTATTCTGACATAGAAGTTGCTTATATATTTTAAATACTTTTATTGTATACATTTAAGGTATACAACATGATGCTATGAGATACATACAGATAGTACAGTGGTTACTATATAGAAGTAAAGTAACATGTCCATCATTTGTGCTGTATGTGGAAGAGCAGCTACAATATTCTCAAACATGCTGAAAGGAAATAAAACAAACAACCCTATTAAAAAGTGGCCAAAATATACGAAAAGACACTTCTCAAAAGAAGATATATGAGCAGCCAACAGATAAATAAAAAAATACTCAGCCTCACTAATCATCAAAAAAATGCTAATCAATACCACACTGTGATTCCAACTATCTCCAGTCAGGATGACCATAATTAATAACTCAAAAAAACAACAGAAGCTGGAGAAGATGCACAGAAAAGGGGACATTTCTACACAGTTGGTGGGAGTATAAACTAATACAATATTTGTGGAAAACAGTGTGACAATTTCTAAAATATCTAAATATCAACATTCCATAGGACCCAGCAATCCTCCTTCTGGGAATATACCTTAGAGGAACTCAAGTCATTTTATAAAATAGATACCAGAGCATGCATGTTTATTGCAGCACTAATCACAATAGCAAAAACATGGAATCAACTTTGCTGCCCATCAAAAGTGGACTGGATAAAAAGAAGAGTTACATATATATAATGTAATAGTACACAGTCATAAAGAATGACAAAATTTTGGACTTTGCAGCAATTTGGTTGGATTTAAAGTCTATCATTCTCAGTTATCTATCACAGAAACAAAGAATTGAGTACCAAATTTTCTTACTCATAAGTAGACCCTGAACATTTATCATGATACTATATGAAAGAGATTGGTAGTAGCAGATCATTGCCAGGGAGGGAGGGGCCCCATAACATTAATAAGGGGACCTGATCTCAAACCAGGCTAAGTGAGGACGAATGGGAGGCCCAAACTTCACCTGTATGATGGCCACATATGTACCTAACCCTGAACTGTAGCCCACATCTTTAAAATAAAATTTGAAAAAAAGAAAAAAAGACTCATTTAGAAAAATACTGAATACAATGCACTATTATTAACTATAATCCTTATGTTTTACATTAGGTGTCTAGACTTGTTCTTTCTACTTTTTGCTACTCTGTATCATTTGAACTACATCTTCTCATGTCCTGCATCCTATCCTACCCATGAAAACCACTGTTTTAGTCGCTATCTCTGTATATTTGAATTTTATTTTTGAGATTCCACATATAAGTGAGATATTGCAATATTATTTCTGTGCCTGGTTAATTTCACTTAGTGCAATATTCTCTAAGTTCATTCATATTGTGAAATATGGCAGGAATGTTTTCTATTAAAAGGCTGAAATATTTATGTATATACATATATATTAATTACTTTAATTATCTGACAAGGGATGTTGAGTCAAGACATTCCATATCTTGGCTATTATGAATAATGCTGAAATAAACATAGAAGTGCAGATATCTTTTTGAGATAGTGATTTTATCTACTTTGAGTATATACTGAAAAAAAGGGCTGCTGAGTCAAATAGCAGTTTTATTTTTAATTTTATTAGGAATAGCCTTACTGTTTTCCATAACGGATGCATCAACCTGCATTCCCACCAACAGAGTACAAATGTTTGCTTTTCCCTATTCCCTTGTCAATACTTGTTATTTCTTACCTTTTTGTAATAGCTACCTTAATGGGTATGAGGTAACATAATGGTTTTTACGAGCATTACTATGATAATGAGTGATGTTGCACATCTTTTCATACATCTATTGGCTGTTTGTATGTCTTCTTTAGGGAAATGTTTATTTAGGTCCTTTACCCATTTTCTAACTGGGTTATATATTTTCTTGACAATTAGTTGTATGAATTTTTCATATATGTTGGATATTAACCCATTGCTAGATATATAATTTTCAGACAGTTTTCCCAAAGTACAGGTTGCCTTTTCTCCTTGAAATTGGCCATGGAAATGATTTTTGAATATTACATAAAAAGTCCAGACTACAAAGTAAAAATAAACAAATGGAACTACAAACACAACTGACTTTTTGAATGGTAATTTTGTGTCCTGCAACTTTGATAAATTTGTTTATTAGTTCTAACAGTTTTTAGGCAACATTTTAAACAATATGTTATTGTTATAGCTCTGAATATTTGTAGAGTTAAAATAATTTTCATTATAATCAGGATCAGATCATTTAAAAATGTACAGCCCAATTAGTTTAATCGTTGTTTAAGTCTTAATATAAGCATCATTCTTTTCTTTTAAAAATACATTTTACAGACAGGCTCGGTGGCTCAGCCTGTAATCCCAGCACTTTGGGAGGCCGAGGCAAGTGGATTGCCTGAACTCGTGGGTTTGAGATCCATCGGGGCAACTTGGCAAGACCTCATCTCTACAATAAATCAAAAATTAGCCGGGAGGATATGGTAGCGCGGGCCTGTAGTTCTGGCTACTTGGAAGGCTGAGGTGGAAGGATCGCCGGAGCCCAGCAGGTCGAGGCTGTGGTGACCGGGAGCGGCCACTGCACTCCAGTCTGGATGACAGAGTGAGACTCCCACTCAAAAAAAAAAAAATACATTTTACTTCCCCAAATTTTAAAATTGCTAAATGGCATGATTGGAATTAATCTGAAAAAGCATCTGATTCTACCCTCTCAAGGTAAATATTCCTCTAAAAGCTGCCTGAAAGATCATTCAACTTACAAGTGATGTGGTGTGTGTATGTGTGTGTGTGTGTTTAGAATTCTGCAATTCAATCTATTCTGTGTTTCAAATTCTATGTTGAACTCAAATTTGTCTCGTTTTGACAACTGCCTGCTGACCTTAGACCTGTTTTCCTAATTACTACTAGTAGCTATAAAAACTTACTACCATTGCTACATTCTATTGCATTACTTATATTTTTGTTTCTCCTGGGAAAAAGAAGCATATGAAATGGTGATGAGCTATGATTTATGATCAGCAAAATCTTAAAGGTCATCACACAATCAGACCAATTAAAAAATAGCATAAACTGTCCAAGTGACAAAAAAAACTTCATTAAAAGAAGACCAAAACTCTATGAAAGTAAACTTCAATAAGGCATTTTTATGTTCTGTTCATA